>CAJQTV010000276.1:0-127777 GCA_907163055.1 Formica aquilonia x Formica polyctena
CAAAGGAAAAGCACTTGACTTTTCTTCGGGCGATCAAAATTTTTCGTTATGCACTTTTGACACCCGTTAAACTTATTTTTAAATCTAAAAGATTTCGTTTGCGATGAGATTTTTTATTTAATTGTTACATATATTGTTACCGTATACTGTCATAGCTTATTTTTCACACTTTTCATAACAATGTTTTTTTTACTGTGCGCAAATTGGACACATATTGCATGGAAAAATCTGATACAATGGAGTCCTGCAATTGGAGCAGGACCGGCCACTTATCGCGTCGTATAATTCAATCACATGCTTCCGAACCGCATACATGTACCCGAAATCAGTGTCTGCTATAGCGATCATATATGTAGTACATAAATCTAAAGCACCACCCGTGGAATAATAAAAATATATGGTGCAAAATTTTGTACGTCCGTTTAGTGCAATAATTTGCGAATGAGGCACTATCTTGTCAACACTTTCTCCGAGGTCTTCACTTTGATCACTAATGTAATTACTGTCATCCGACAATGCGCGATCTTCGTCGGACGATTCATCTGATACTGCCTCGAAATTATTCTCTATTTCCATTTGATCTTCGTCGGACGACTCATCTAATACTGCCTCAAAATTATTATCTATTTCCATTTTTTTGTGCAGATTATCACAAAATCTTCCTCTACCGAACACTTGACACACAAAAAAAATACAAGTACCCGCTGTACCTTTCTCAACCGATATACAGACCGCAAGCTTTCAAATCGCATACTGAGTTTTTGACACCCTTCGTTCTTCATTATATATTTTTCATCTATCGCGTTATGGTACCGCGATGGTTCTATCTTGTTTATAATAAATTCTAGCAGCCGGACATCGGCGCTCGCCTTATCATCTAATTCTAATGTTACGCGCAATAGTGCAGTGTGAGACAATATTTGTTTATAATGTTTATAAATTCGAGCAGTCGGACATCGGCACCCGCCCTTTGTAATACACCGCGCCGATTATGCTCCCGCGATAAGCTCCCCCGCCCGCGTGACGTCATTCCCCCGCGCCACCAAAATCCCCCTCCGCCCGCGTGACGTCATGCCCCCTCGCCCGCGCGGGACCCCCCGTCCCTCACCTCCCCTCAGAGGACCTGGCTTAGAACCGGCCCTATAACCCTACTACCAGGCTCGGGAAAATTGGTACAGATATCTCCTGGAACAGTTCTCCCCAATTCCCGATTCTCTTCCTGAAGAGGTTTACCGCGTGGGCCCAGACATTGCAGACCTCAGCGAATTTTATCACATTCTTTTGGGAAGTCCTCCCGGTTATATTATCCCGTTTTTTGTCCCAGATTCTTAAGTTCCTATAGGAGTCCCTATAGAAGCCTTTTAGATGAAATTCTCTTCCCCCTCCACAGTAGAACATGAAGATCTCCCATAATATTATTTTCTCTTCTTTCTCATTCATCCTTTTTTCCCCCTTCTACTTAATAATTTATATTATATTATTAAACTGTTTATTGTAAACTTCCAACTGGAATTTAAATTTTATTCTTTCCCCTTTTCATTCCGGTTGATGCCCTCCGTACCAATGTATCACCCGTGAAAAAACATCTCTCATTTTCACACACACATATATGTACATATTAGATTTTAAGAATAAATAATTTTTTTTTCTCTTCTCATCGTATAATACTTAATATTAAATATATAAGTAATATATCTCATCTTTTAAAATTCCTTCTTGTGTTTTTTTTTTGAAGAAATTGTAAGATTTAACTTTAAATCCGAGTAGCTTATTAACCCATTCTCCTTCCCTACTCCGCGATCGCACAAGGTCCCGTCCTACATAACAGGGATTCAGTTCCCTTACCGAAAAGGGACCACCGAACGAAACGGCCTACTGACAGAGTAAAAGCGACCCTTCCGGCCGTTGACCTGTCTAGGACCCAGTCCTAATTCGAATTGGTTGTTTGTCGTTCGACTCGGATACACTTGTCTCGCAAAAGAAAGAGAGAGTGTGTTTCGAGATAAGTATAAGTTGCGTTCCTTCCCGACTCAATTCTCCACGAGTCCGGACGTAACAAATAATATAGTGCAACGACGAATTGATGAAATGGTCCAGGATGTGGAAAGTTCATTATGTGATATTTTAAAAACAACTCAGTTTTCTTTACAGCTTGATGAATCTATTTTACCAGGAAATAAAGCTTTACTTTTAGCGTACGTTCGATTCATAAAAGAAGAAAAAAATTGTCAAGAATTATTATTCGCTAAAAAATTAATAACAGGCACTACAGGAGAATCGATATTTGAAAGATTTCGTATTGAAAGATTTTCTTAGAGAGAAGAGAATTCCTCTGAATAATGTCAGTTGCTATCGATAATGCTCCGGCGATGATAGGGCGCTATCGTGGGTTTATTTTATATTTTAAAATGTCGGTGCTAAATGTATTCGCTATGCATTGTGTGATTCACCGACAACATTTGGCTGCAAAAAACCTCAGTAAACACCTGCATCGCTCATTACAATATGTAATTATAGCAGTTAACAAAATCAGAAGCAATGCTCTCAATGATAGATTGTTCGAACAGCTTGGCATTGAAAACGATGAAGACTTCAATCGTTTGCTATTTCACACAGAAGTACATTGGCTATCAAAAGGTGCCTGTTTAAATCGATTTTATGATCTCTTTGTCTCAATTATAGAACTTTTTAAAAACAAAAATGATTCGTTACAAGAGAACTTAGTGAAGTTTAAAAACGACATAGTTTATTTGACAGATTTGTATAACATGTTTAATGAAACGAATTTACAGCTGTAAAGAGATGAGCTGAATTTGATGAAAACAAAGGCTATTATTTCTGCGTTCGTGTCCAAACTAGTTTTGTATAAACGCAATTTAGGACGTGGAAAATTTTACCAGTTTTCGAATCTTTCCTCGGTGAAAAAACGTAACGAGGACATTCTGACTTATTGTTAATACTTGGAGGCACTCCATGATGATTTTAACAATCGATTTCAAGATATTCTTAATATAAAGATTCCCGATCGGGTTTTAAATCCATTTTCAAATACTGAAAAATTTGAATTACCATTGCAAGAAAAATAAAAATAAAAATTTGTAAAAAGTGTATATCAAGACTCCTGGCTACAAAAGCAAATATTGTCAGCTTATCCAGTATTAGGCGTTGTGACAACAAAAAATTTTATTGCATTTCCCTCATCCTATTTAGTTAAACATGGATTTAATGCGGTCACAAATCTTTTGACAAAAAAGAGGAACAGGTTGCGAATAGTTGAGCGCGCAGATTTAAGAATGCTGCTGACAAAAATAAAGCCAAAAGATAATAGACAAATTACTAGCATCACACCAAGTCCAGACTTCTCATTAATGACTTTTTTAAATATTTTTTATTTGATTCTGTGTAATTCCATTTTTGTTGCTTTATTTTAATAACCAGCTTTAAAATTTCAGTTTCTTGTTATTTTATTTTCTTTACACTTAGAAATTTTGATAATAGAGATAGTTTACCCGAAGGGGATACTGAACAAAAAAAACTATGAAAAGAGGACGGTGAGCCAAAAAAGGTTGAGAAACTATGCTACAGATAAAACCGCGCAAGCCAAAAAAGAAATAACAAGCAGCGATATAGAACCACCATTAACACCGAGCAAAACCAACAATACAGTAAGTGATATCGAGATTGACAGCAGCTCCAATTCTGACGATACTTCGCGTCTATTCGATAACATTAATGAGACCGCTTCCACGAAAAATCCAATGGAATCAATCATAACAATCCCCGATATTTTCATAACGTGCAGGGATAACCTCGTGATCTTTACCACATAGCAATGTGCACCGATTGAGGGAGCCTGCATGCTCCAAGAAACAAATTCCTTACCAATGATTAAAGATGTCGCATTAGCTAAAGGTAAAATAAACAGGAATGGCAATCGCCGCATCGTATCACTGATGGTAAAAGAATAAATATCGGGAGTAACGGAAAAAGATATCTTGAAAAAAATATTCTGTTCACTATTAGATGTTGTCACAGAATTAGGACTGCAGTTGATCTCGATAGTTAAAGGAAATGTAGACATCTATACTCATTAATCACTCGCGTATTAGGAAATATTACTGTAAATATTTTCGTATGTACTAATAAAATAATAGTTCCTCAAAAAAATAATAAACAGGAAATAATAACAGAGAACCACTGTTCAGCGATAGGCGGACACAAGAGTATGACGAAAACGTATAACTGTTAAGAAAAAATATCATTGAGTCGGAATGAAGGCCGACATTCAAACAGGAAGTGTCATGTCCTGCCACAATTCTAAATTTCTTTTCCTCTTTAATTTTCTAACAGACAGCTAAAAATATTCTAACAATGAAGCACAAATCGAAATATTAAATACATCGCAAAATATCGACAACGAGATTATAAATAATAATATCAATATACAATCTAATACAACAATCACACATGATAATCTACAAATTGAAGAATGTCCCGCGCGCGCGGGCTTGCAAAAATAATGATCTTCTCTTTGGTGTTCACAAATGCCACATATGTAAAAAGGTGTTCAAATGTTCACGCATTAGATTCCTGTTCAAAAGTTATTGAAAAATAAGGATTTGGACAAAAACGCATTTGTATATTTTGTCAATGTATGTCATCTCGTATCACAAATAAGATGTCAAGTCCTAACGATATAGAGAATTGGCATGGTTTAGTGATACCAAAATCAAAATCGTGATATTTATACAAAAATTTAATTAAAAATTTATATTAGATAATTACATGAAAAAGTTTATATTACATAATTATATGAAAAAGTTTATATTACATGATAAACTTTCAAAGATTCCTATGTTAAGCATGGTAATTGCTTGAAACTAAAGGCTATAAATATACAAGGTAGAAAACTGACGTTGGCGAATACTTACGCTTTTGATAGCGTATTCCAATTATTTTTAGCAGCAGTTTATAATAGCAAAGCATTTGCAAATAAGTGCAGTTTAATAGTACAAGAAAATTTATTTTTCCAAGTACAACTATAAAATCACATGTCTAATTTAAAAACTAAAAGCTTAAATGTTGCTTCGTAGAATTAGAAAGTTGTGCACGACATAGGCCTATATAGAAAGAAAGCGGGGGACTGAAACGCAGGCGACATGGACACACACATACACATCTATTAAGCCGCGCACATATAAATCAGCGGCAATTTTGGTGCCTCTTGTGAGGTACCTCCGGTTCACACGCAAGAGCGAAACAGAGGGTTAAGGACGACTATTTCCACGCGTCTGCGAGTACGGATCTTCCAGATCGGTGAAATAACAGACAGCATCCACCTGTAGTACAATCGATTAGCGTAAGTCGTTCATTCCTAATCCTAATCCGAACCGCCTAACAATGTCAGAAAGAATCAAGCTTTTCGCACAAAAGAGAATCTCCCTAAAATCCCAGATCACCAATGTAAGCAATCTTCTCGACATAGGTAAATTAGATAACGCCACGCTAAAATTGCGAATCGCCCGCTTGACAGATTTATATCACGCATTCGAGGAATACAATGACGAGCTTACGATGTTGTTACCTCCTGGCGACGATCCACGATTTCTTCCTTCCGCGAAGTTGCCGCAATGACCATCGATTGGTGATAAAAATGAATCGTTCAGTAAACAGATCACCTTGCGCCATACATTTCTTTAAAAATTTAGTCACTTGTCAATAACTATATCTATGAGATGAGTAATCGTGAGAAAGACGTAAGAAGATCGGTAATGAAACCGCGTCAGTCGCCTCGAAATAAATAAAAATCAGTAGATATTTTTTGCATTTTCCGGCGGAAGAATAAAATGATATCGAAAAGATAATAAAATTCCTTCTAATGAAATATTTGACAAGTACAACTAAATCAATAATGATAAAATTTCCTTAACGAAATATTCAGTAAATACAGCTGCATCAATATCAATAAAAATAATCATAAGAAAGTAAGATTTTTTTCAGATCACGTGCGCGAGGATCCGCCGGGAAAGCTAATGTTCAAGGGACTTTGAACTGATATCGAGATCACCAATCGACGATCACCACGGGTAAAAACTCGAACAGTAGGAGAAACACCCCACTTAATGAGGACACTAGCACAATTTTTAATTTGTTAAAGTTGAAGGATCCCCACTTCTGCGCAATTTCAATTCGTTTAAGTTTTGGAAGATTTCCACTCTTAGAATTAGAATACATCCCTGAAAAGAGAATTATAAAAAAAGGACTCGAAGAGACATTCATACACTTATTCTCCTGTCTTCACGCAGTCTTACTTTGTGCTTTTGCACCGTGATCCGCGAGTTAATTGATTATGCAAACCAGTGTCCTCAATCGCCATCCTTTCTCGATCAAACAGAGCGACTCACGATGCACGAATTCACCAATCTCTTACGCTACCTCATCGAGAACAATAATAAAAAAGTAAGTCACAACTAATCCATTTCATTTATACATCTAACCTCCCGCGATAAAATAACATCACTTTATTCGCACTGGTTCCGTAGTAAAAATGCTCAATATACATCGATGCATCGGAAACATCGATGTTTATGATATGATACATTAATTTAATTCGATGAATCGATGTTTTTCATTCGATATGTTACGTCCTGGCGACTCCACGATTCCTTCCTTCGGCGAAGTGGCGACAATGATTGTCGATTGGTGAGACAAACGGATCGTTCAGTAAACAGACCAACGCAAAAAGATCGGTGATGAAACCATGCCAATCTCCTCGAGATAAATAAAAATCGATAGATATCCCTTAGTAGAATTTGCCGGCGGGAAAATAAAGAGATACCGACAAAATAATATAAAATTTTCTAACGAAATACCCAATAAACACAGCTGCATCAATAATAATAGAAAATTTTCTAACGAAATATCCAACAAACATTGCTGCATCAATAGTAATAAAAATTTCCAACAAAATATTCAATAAACACAGCTGCATCAATAGCAATAAAAATAATCATAAGAAAATAGGACCTTTTCTAATCTGATCACGTGCAAGGAATCTTCGAACGGATATCGAGCTCACCAATGGACGATCACCACGGGTAAAAACGTGAAAAGTAGAAGAAACACCCCGCCTAACGAGGACACTGGCACAATTTTAATTTGTTAAGATTGAAGGATCCCCACTTCTATGCAATTTCAATTCGTCGAAGTTTTGGAAGATTCCCACTCTTAGAATTAGAATATATCCCCAAAAAGAAGATTATAAAAAGAGAACTCGCAAACACATCACGCACTTATTCTGCAATATTCAATCTGAGTACTCTTGCTCTGTGTTGTGACTCGCGAGTTAGTTGTGCAAAAACAGTGTCTTCAATCAGCGGCGTCTTTCGACCATCACCAACCACGAACAGAACAACCGAAATAATGCCTGAAGTCGCGAACCTCGCACAAAACACTACCTCGTAGAACACAGAACTAGTTAAAAGTAAATCACTACTAACTAATTCTTATTATACGCGGTCAAGATAAAAGTTTCATAATATTACTACATTTGCACTGGTTTCGTAGTGAAAACCAAGTCCGGCAAAACCTATACTTTGCGATCCAGCAATTTATATCAAATCAATCGCAGGAGTCGGAAGGCTCGAGTTCGTGCAGATTTTTACTTTCGCGTTGAACAAACCATCACTAATATTAGTCCAAAATTAACAATAGAATTAACACCAACACGAACCACTGAACCTACAACCTCTCCTCTTTCCCCCTACTATTCTTCACCCAGCTACTCTCCAGTGTATTCTCCCGAATCCCTTTCTTTTGCACCATCATCCTCCCCACGATCATTCTCTTCTTTATCGACAATCATCTTCCGTAAATCACCTCCTCTTTCTTCTCACCTTTCGGAGTCTGACGACTTCGAAAAAGCCATACAGGAGTTCTGTGATGAACTGCCTGACTTAGAACCCGATTCGTCCTACCAGGATTAAATTAAACTATCCTTTATTTCCTTTCACATTCACATTCACACACACACACACACACACGCGCGCGCGCGTTTTGTTTTCTTTGACTAAGTAAACCTTTATATCAAGAGACGCGGTAGCGTCTCGCTAAGTATACCTTTCGTCGTCTTTTTGTTTACTGTAAACAGACGATACCGTGTATCATTTACCAGAGTGAGGACGTTTTTTGAAAATTTTAGAAAATGAATTCGAAATATCTTGTACGTCGGACCATCTTTTCGAGAGATGAACATATCAATCGAAAACATGGATTTTTCCGAATATAATAATATGAAAATGACACTGGTAGGTGCACTTGATGTACAGATCTCGATATTTCATATGAATTTTTCGGCCAAAAAAGTGTCGACGCCATGTTTCCCAGATTCACTGATACGCCGCTAGATTACGTTGCTAGGCCATTTTCCAGGTTCACTGATACGCCGCTAGATTACGTTGCTAGGCCATTTTCCAGGTTCACTGATACGCCGCTAGATTACGTTGCTAGGCCATTTTCCAGGTTCACTGATACGCCGCTAGATTACGTTGCTAGGCCATTTTCCAGGTTCACTGATACGCCGCTAGATGTTTCTCTATTCGCAAGACGCCATATTATTCTATTCTAGGTTCACTGATATGTATACGCACGCACACATACATACACACGCGCATACATACGCAACGCACACACGCAACGTACACACGCATATATGCACATATACGTACGCGCGCACACATGCACGCATAAATACTTACGCACGCATGTATGTCATAAATATTAAAACAAAATTAATAATATATTAAATAATAATTTTTCATAATTTATGTAATATACTGCATTCTTTCCGTGCAGTATAGAATAATTCGAGAAGGGGAATTATGAAACATCCTGTATAGCAAAATCAAGAAACGCGATAGCGTTTCCCGTTAATATACATATAATAAATATATATAATAAATGAAATATAAGTATATCTTTCATCTTTCTCGTTACATATAATAAATATATATAATATAATAAATGTAATATAATATAAGTATATTTTTTGTCTTTCTCCTTACAATAGATACATAATTTGTTGACATATTAAATACATATGTTAACACATCTTACGGTAAAGTTGTTTGGACATACTTCCATAAAATAAACATTACAAATACAAAGGCGCTGGTGAGGAGCGAATGAAGTAAAAACATTTAATACTTAAGAAGAATAAGATCGTTTTACATACACTTTTACGCAGACCGTAGCACAGCGCAGAGTGATTGTCGATTTCGTTGTCTCAACGCGATTCACTGTGTGATAGTTTGTACAGTGTAATAGTTTTAAATATTGGTGATTGGTGTGAGGAGATTAAGGTAATTTTTATTTCTAATTTATTCTATAATTCTATATTTATTATAGAAAATATCTGAGGCTAACATAATATTTCGCATTAAATTTAGTTGTATTACTTTCAATTTTATCGAATTCTATTAAATGTTTTAATATTTATTATATTTACAATAATCTTTAAAGTTTTAGTAATTATACAATCGGGAATAAAGGAATGCCTTGACACAAATTTATCGGGGTATATTTGACACGCGTGCTTTGTCTCTAAATAATCACATATCATGATTGTCGATTAATTAAAATATAATTTTATTATCTTAATAATGAAACTAACGTTATTGATAAAATTACTATTAATAATAATAAAGTAATAATTTTTTAATTAAATTTAATGAAAATAATCTATTTTTTATATTTTTCAAGAGCAATTATAGTTCACATAAACACAAAAATAATTATTAAAACACATTTCTCTTGTTATTTTATATATAAAAATATATTTTAAAGTATAAGTGTTTTGAGTTATGAAAAAAATGTATTTTACTATTATAAAAATGTATTATACTCATATGAAAAATTTTACATTTTACAAAAAAGTATATATATATAAAAATAAAATGCGAAATGTTTCGTAAAATATATTCAAAACTGTAAAAGAAATTGTTATTTTTCATTTGGGAAGGAGTCAAGTTGGTAGCAGACAATTTATAGAGATAAAATCAAGTAAGTGATTTATTTACATATTATTCTAAAAAAATTTTTTAAATTAATTATATAAATAATCAAATTAATCAAATTAAATTTAAAAAAAATTAGAAATAACAAAAGTGAAAATGGCAATGAAAAATATAATAAAATTATCAAATTACAACATAAATATACAGCAAAATGCATGGTTGGAAGATGCCCGTATGGACGCATTTTAAATGTTACTAAAAAATTACTCTTCTTTCTGTCTTCGTGATAAATGGAGAATTCAATGTCCCGAAAAAATAGAGCCTATTTCAGCAATATAAAATCATATACAAATCTTGCATAGCAGTATGTCGAAATATGATGGTCACTGGGTATGTGCTATTACGACATCGAAGTAATATACATATATTATTTAAATGTGTTATTATTAATATTAAATTAAAATTAATGTATTTTATTATTACTATTATTACTATGATTATTATTACTATTAGAAAATGTAAAAGAAGAACGATAATGTGGGATTAAGAGATGTGAATTTAATAAATATTAGTTTTGCCTGGAAAATTTCAAAGTTAATAAATCTTACTATCATTAGATTTATAATTTGACTTTTTTTAAAATAAATTTTTTGAACTCATCTATTTTGTATCATTTTATAAATTCATCGCGTAGTACAAGAATATTTTTATTTAGCATTTATTAATACAACATAGTAGCATTTATTTATTATTACAATATAAAATATAAATATTATTGGCCGGTATTTATAGTCCGTTCTTATGTCCAAGATCGTCTTAAGAGTGGTCTTCCGTCGTCTTAAAATTTCATTCAACCAATGAAATGGCCGCATAACATCTTAAGATCGAATCTTAAGACGATCTTCAATGTAAGAACGGACCATGAATACTGGTCTAAAATACTTTCTTAGAGTCTGTTGCCGCCCGCGGACGGCAACGGACGTGTTTAGACACGTTACGCGTGTGTCCTTTGGACTTTATTTTTGAGTTTCTTCCTCTCCTTTAGAGGAATTTTTCTATTTGTTACTCCCAACCAGTTTTTGGCCGGAGTGTACCGATCCAATTAAATCGGATGTGGCCACGATAAGAAAGGAAGAAGAAGAATACTTTCTTACATATGAAGTATCTCAAGATCACATTGAATTATATTTTTGTTGCATTCGGTCTCGTGACGGATGGAACAATAATTCTAGTCTCTTACAAGCATTGTAGTCAATACGTCGATTATTCTATCGTATCTCCGTTACATCAAGCATTAGGTCAGTGGCACACAAGAAAAGTTAACACAGACTTCTATATATTACTATAGAGTCCTATATAATCAGAGAAGCGACAATGGCGTTCCGCTTGCTGGTTGGCTGATCGCCACGGGCCCGTTCCACTTAACGACCGCAACGCTCACGGTATCATTTCATCTTTGTTGTTCACCGAAAGTTAAACAAAGACAGATAATGCTCGCGATATAGGATTCTATAGTAATATATAGAAGTCTGTGTTAACTTTTCTTGTGTGCCACTGATCTAATGCTTGATGTAATGGTTAAGTGGAACACGCCCTATGTTGGCACTTAGTTTGCACGTAGTGAATCCTACATGCAAACTAATCGCAACCGGCGTACCGTAAGTGAAAAAAAAGTATATTTGTAATGTTATTTAAAAAAAAACATTTTAAATATCTCTAAGACATTTTTAAGACATTTTAGATTACAAATGGACAGCTGCGGGCCCAACATGGCGATCATGGGAAGCATGGAGGGGGTAACGATGTCGCTTAAATAGGACTCTATATTACTATACTGCGTTCACGGAGAGAACAACCTCGCTTCGCGCAGCTTTGGGCGGAGTGGGGATTAGGTGAGAGACTTCAGCGCGTTACTCAATGCCGTATGCGTATCGATCATATTAACTTTCTAATGTTTGAAAGAATTCATTAAGGAATGCGCGGGTCTCCTTTGTCAATTAGCCGGATCTGCAAGCTGCAAGACCAATATTGACAGCATAGAGGGGGCAAAATGGGCGATCGATCGGGCGGGATCTGACCAAACCGGACGAAAAGCGAGGTTGTTCTCTCCGTGAACGCAGTATAGACTGCTAACTCTTACGAAATACATGGTCCCGAAAAGTATGTACACAACATATGCACACAGCATACATACACAAAAACACTTTTCGTCTGTACACATCGGCCATTCCTCTTCTTTCCTGATTCCTATTTAGCGCTATCGCACACAAATTGACATAGCTGCATATGTATAGCATAAGACCGTCTGGACCAATGAGCATGCTATGTAAATCAATATGGCGATTTTATGTTCGATGCTCATTGATCCAGACGGTCTTATGACGGTGCATATGCAGCTATGTCAATTTGTGTGCGATAGACCTTAAGTCACGCATGCGCAGATGTTTCTCATACGTAATATCAGAGAGAAGACTGAGAGTCACCACGCTGCCGTTTTTCGTAAGATGCTTTTTCTATCGTACACTAGCGTCACGTATATCCATTTTACGCTGCCTGGAACTATATGGCCACTTTCAGAGCCATGATAAAACAGCCGATCAGTTCATGTCCGTGCTACATGCACTTTTCAATACTGTCGGTTTTGGTTCATGTCCGTGCTATATCCACTTTTCAATACTGTCGGTTTTGGTTCATGTCCGTGTTACATCCACTTTTCGATATTATCAATACTGGTAGTACACTGATCGCTTGTCAAAGAGAGATAATTCTTTTTAATATAATACTGTTACATCCTGGCGACTCCACGATTCCTTCCTTCCGCGAAATTGCGGCAAGGATCGTTGATTGGCAATAAAAATAAGTCTTTCGATAAATAGAACATCTTGCACCACATAACGTTTTAAACTTTAAACATTTCATCATTTATCAGTAAATATATCTATGAGTAACCGCGAGAAAAACAAGAAGAAATTAGGCCAATCAATAGATATTCCATATATAGACTTTCCAGCGAAAGAACAAATAAACAGCGAAGAGACGATGAAATCATCTTACGAAATATCTAACAAAATAACCGCATCATCATCGATAGAAATCATAGACCTTTGCTATTCACCTCAAAATCACGTGTGCAAAGGTCCATCGGAAAATGTTCACCTTCGACTAATCGACGAAATATAAAAAGGGAGCCCGCGAGACTCCGTCATCTCAGTTTTCATCAGAGTCACCCGGTTAACGAATCAGTCCGGCAGTAAATCATTCAACAAGTCAATCTATAAGTCGATTAGTTAGTCCGTCCTCAGTGCAGTTATTAAAAATCGTTTACATCGCGAACTGTGCATCTCTCTCGACCACGAACGACATTCTCCGAGTTAAGCTGCCCGTCCGTCTTTTACTTAAAAGGAGTAAGTCGCTACCAACCAATTTTTCTTTACGCGAATTCCAACTATGAATTATCACTTATAATTTTCTATAGTGAAAAAGATCACCTTGCGTATTTCGATCAAGCGACTTCATTCGCGAGCTAAGTACATACATCGAGTTTATCGCAGGACTCGGAGGACGTTGGCGCAAGCTGACTCAAAAACGATTAGGATAGTTAACCAATATATCGCTAAAATCAACCATACTATAATCAAAGCGAATAGAATTATTAGAATAATTAATAGAATTAACAATCACGATTACGATTTTGCACACACCTACAGACATTCTAGCGACCTCATTACTCCAAGTTCTCCTCCCTATTTTTCCCCCTCCTACTCCCCTGAATATTCTTCCTTGCCCTCTCCAAACCTACCCCACTCCCCGCGATCATTCTCTTCACTTTCAACAGTGATCCTCGATAATTCTTTCCCTCCCTCTCCTCAGTCTCCCGAATTGGATTACATAGACAAGGCAATCCAAGAATTTTTCGATGAGCTTCCTGACTTGGAAGCAGCATCGTCCTACCAAGATTAACACAATTTAAAGATCTCCGTATCTCCTTCGTTCAATAACCCATTTCCTCACTGACCTACTTTTACACTATGTTTTTATTTTTTTCCGAAAGATAATAGAAGATATTGTATTTACCAGCCAGAATTCTAATCTTAACGATAGAGCCTTTCCCAACTCAGTCTGGCTGATGTCCCCCGAACCATTGTAACACCCGCGGAGCGATAAGCTTAACCACACACAAACACTCACACTCACACGATAAATGTTATCACTTTCTACAAATATATATATCATGTATTCGAACTTTTTATTTTTCTAATGAATAAAATTATATTTTATTTAACTAGTTAAACAATTATTAACCCCTCTCTCGTTCCCAGTACGAAGATCGCACTAGGTCCCATCCCGCGTAAAAAGGATTAAATTCCCTGACCGAAAAGGGACCACCGAGCGAACGTCTGAATAAACAGCGTAATAGCGACCCGAACGGTCGTTTACCTGGCTTTCAGACCTAAGAGTTCGTTCAACCCGATTCTTACGCCGCAAGGCGTCTGATTTCGGGATAATTAAGATAGTTGTTGCGCCCTTCCATCGACTCATCCTTTTTCGAGTATGGACGTAACATACTGTTCTTAAATTTTGGGGCTCGTCCGGGATTGTAATGTACGATCTTTTAAACTGGAATGAGTAAAGAGACAAGAGGTACAGCTGATAAAGACGAAGTAGAACGAAATTTTCAGCTTGTTCAGGACACATATAATCGAACAAAATCTAACAAATCAGAAACACATCACACCTAATAAAACCATCCACTCCTAATAAAACTATTAAAAACATTAATTTTTCATTAGACGGAACGGTAATCGAAAAAGATTTCGAAAAAAAGTTTAGCGAAACAGCAGCCGAGTCCCATTTTGTCGATTCCTGCGATAAGACTATTATACCTGAATTTAATAAATCCAAAAAAAAGAAAGACCCGAACGGTACCGGCGGCAATATGACTCAAAATAATCCTTTCGCTACTTTGAAATACGCGGTCGAAGCCCCGTCCCTTATTTTGACGGTCAAAATATTCCATTAAATTATTTTATCGAGGGATGTGAAGAAGCAAAATCTATGTTGCCTAGTGAGGCTGAATCACAGTTTACCAAAATAATAAGAACCAGGATAATAGGGGAGGCTCGCCGAACTATGACTAATACTACACCAAGATTTTGATAGCGTTTCTCATTTAACTAAATACTTAAAACAAATTTATGGACCAGCGAAAAATGTTTATTAATTGCAAGGGGAATTAGGTTGTATAAATCAAAAGAGTGACGAAGATGTAATTAATTATGCAAATAGAGTAAAAATTCTCGGAAAACAAATTTTAGAAGCATATAGAAGTTCTGGAAACGTGTTATCTGACCAAAGTATTAAAGCATCATTAGAAAAAGACATGTGCAAATGTTTTATTAGAGGGCTAAAACCAGAAATCGAGCAACGAGTTTCAAGAAACTTACCAAATGTACAAGCAATTGCAGCCGACGCTATAAGGATAGAGAGAGAACTCCGAGCAATGACAGATTTACGACAGGGAACAACAGGTAGACAAAAAATTAACAGCCTAAGAGAAATCTGTCAAATCTGTTATAAGGAAGGGCATGTAGGTAGTAACTGCAGAAAATATTTACAAACCTCTCAGCAAATTAATAACCAGATTGATTTAGGAACCGCAATATTAGTATGTCAAATTTGTAAAAAACGTGGGCATGGAGCAGAGAAATGCCGCTTCCGCAATCCACAACTTTGCCGCCCGGTAAACGTAGTTCAAGGAAGAATAATAACATGTCAATTATGCTTAAAATCCGGTCATGATGCAAAATCTTGCCGACAGAATAATACTAATAACAATAAAATCTCGGTAATTTGTCAATGGTGTGAAAGACCCGGCCATTCTGCAAATAATTACTGGAAAAAACAGAACGAACAACGTTATGCGGGAAATAAAACACGCGTAACTTGTCAAATTTGCAACAACTTCGGACACATTGCTAAAGATTGTCGATCAAAACTAAACCAGCAAACGGGATCCAGAAATTCTTTATTCTGCCGCTATTATAAGGAGCAAGGTCATCTTCTCGAAAATTGTCAATTACGCCATGCCAGTAACTTCCGAAAAAAAAAATGTATATATATATATATATACAATAAAAAAGGGAGAGACGAAACGGTTTCTCCTCTCTTCCTCTCCATCAACCTAAACCAGTGGGCCCCTCTTAAAACCTTTCCAATTATATCAAACTAGTCGTACCTATTTTTAGAAAATGGAAATCAAGAACATCAACACCCACGAGTTAACCCGCGGACGATTGGAAGTACGGATAACTCGCGCAGAGTCCCCATTACTCTTCTGGGCCCAACTGAAAAACGGAGAGAGAGACCTAGTAGAGCTCATCGAAGAGTTCAACTTCCGGATGGACCGACGAAGTCACTACCTCCACTGTTGGCCCGAAGACTTGAGGGAAGATGAACCGTGCGCCATTCAAATAAAAAACATCTGGCAACGCGGTCTCATTATAAGAGTAAACACAGCGACGTCCATGGTGAAAATATCTCTGAGGGACTGGGGCATGACAGTCTGGAAACCGATGGGCCAAGTATACTTTCTGGAGGACAGATTCCGGGAATTGCCATGGCAGAGCATCAAATGCGGCTTGGCGCACACGGGCCCCGTAGTAAGAAGAGCTGCGGAATGGCCCGAAAAAACGCGATTGCCGTGCAAGATTCTCTGAAATCGCCAAGAGGGGTGGATACAGATTATGCATCCTCTGGGTGAAAGAGAAGCCATGGTAAAACTGATGATCTACAATGAGAATACCGAGGGGGCCCAAAACCTGCGGGACTCATTAATCCAGCTGGGGCACGCGCGACTCATCGATGACGCCGCGTGTAGCCGCGCCTTCGATTTACACGTCCACATTAACAGAATTTATTTGTTTCGCCGATCAGAGAGACAGGACGTAAATGATTGGAGCGGGGTTAGTTTGTGGAAAAGTGTTTATTCCTTTCGACACCAACTCCCGGACCGTCTTAGGTAATCGCATGCGACAGCAAGATATAATCGGACACGCGAATTATCGTTCTAACTATAATTATATGAGCGTTAGACTTTCGGTGTGCTCCCGGTGAAGGCTTGCGACGAAGTCTAGACGAAAAGCCCTTCTTTTCGATCCACGGACAATAGTCCCGGTCGATACGTGTACCACAAAAAAAAAAGGAATTTCGATCGTTCGATTCCGAGAGCCAATCGGCGATCGACAACGAGGTGTTTGTCAGAATCGAACGATACGAAGAAACCACAAAAACGGAATGAAAACAAGGCTTCGATCATAACGTCTCGCTTTAGAACGTTCGAGAAGCAAAATTAATAATATAATTTATAAAACTCTTACTTTCTCGAACACCGCGGCAGACGTATTTCCCCACTTGTAAAATGAGGGGGAGCCTTTTATTTAACCACCTTTTTTTACATAGATTAATTACACAAAAATACATATATAAAATTGAAAATATATATATCCTATAGTATTAATAACAATAGTAATTTTCATATATACGTATATTGTTGTAGTAATAATAATAATAATAATAAAAAAATGCTTTTAGTTGAAAAAAAGGGGAAAAAATATATATATATATTCACGGTAACAATCATTTCCTTCATTATAATTTCAAAAAAAAAAAAAGAAAAAAGAAATTTTTTTTTTGTTTACAATCTTACTATCATGCATATTTTATAATATCACCGTATTCTATTTTTACATTAACTAACTAGCAAAAACAGAACTATCTTCTATAACATTTTAGAACAGTGTTACCTGACCAATGGTTACAAAAGGGGGGTGTCGACTAATATCAGCAAGCTAAAAAGAGAGATATATATACATGTATAACATGTCATATAAAAGGAAACTTTTCCAGCATTTGTCGATCGATAAGTCACCATTGCATATCTATCAGCAAATCTACTTTTAACTTAGCTCCGGGCAAATGAAGCTTGGACATTCTACTATGGGATCCAACATGGAATCCTAGTCAATGGCTAATTGCTCGTAATGAACGAGAATCCAAGCCAAATATCAAAAACCGTCCCGACAAGCAAAACATATGCTGTTCAGACGACACCAACAACACAAGAGGGAAGAAGAAAGAAAAGAATATCCTATCTCTCTCACAGGGCAATGAAACCTCCAGCCGAAGACCCAACCTTATCAATAATGGTCAGGTAAACATTGCAACACACATACAGTTTCCTTTTTTTTACGCCATAAAATGGGTACGCATAAGAAAAGATAGTTTTGTATTAAATTCATATATATAAAATATGATAATTAACTAAAAATGTAAAAGAAGGACGAAGGAAAGAAGGAAGCGGTTTTGGTGGTCGCCTTCTCTTTCCTCCTTCTTAATAAACAAATCAGCATGCACGAAACCACATACAATTAGGATACTTTAGTTAACTGCGAAAGGAAGGAATCTATTTCATTTTTGCAAATGTCGGGCTTTTCCCCATCATTTGTCTAAGGCCGGGGGTGTTACGTCCTGGCGACTCCACGATTCCTTCCTTCCGCGAAATTACGGCAAGGATCGTCGATTGGCAATAAAAATAAGTCTTTCGGTAAATAGAACATTTTGCACCACATAACGTTTTAATCTTTAAACATTTCATCATTTATCAGTAAATATATCTATGAGTAACCGCGAGAAAAACAAGAAGAATTTAGGCCGATCAATAGATATTCCATATATAGACTTTCCAGCGAAAGAACAAATAAACAGCGAAGAGACGATGAAATCACCTTACGAAATATCTAACAAAATAACCGCATCATCATCGATAGAAATCATAGACCTTTGCTATTCACCTCAAAATCACGTGTGCAAAGGTCCATCGGAAAATGTTCACCTTCGACCAATCGACGAAATATAAAAAGGGAGCCCGCGAGACTCCGTCATCTCAGTTTTCATCAGAGTCACCCGGTTAACGAATCAGTCCGGCAGTAAGTCATTCAACAAGTCAATCTATAAGTCGATTAGTTAGTCCGTTCTCAGTGCAGTTATTAAAAATCGTTTACATCGCGAACTGTGCATCTCTCTCGACCACGAACGACATTCTCCGAGTTAAGCTGCCCGTCCGTCTTTTACTTAAAAAGAGTAAGTCGCTACCAACCAATTTTTCTTTACGCGAATTCCAACTAGGAATTATCACTTATAATTTTCTATAGTGAAAAAGATCACCTTGCGTATTTCGATCAAGCGACTTCATTCGCGAGCCAAGTACATACATCGAGTTTATCGCAGGACTCGGAGGACGTTGGCGCAAGCTGACTCAAAAACGATTAGGATAGTTAACCTATATATCGCTAAAATCAACCATAATATAATCAAAGCGAATAGAATTATTAGAATAATTAATAGAATTAACAATCACGATTACGATTTTGCACACACCTACAGACATTCTAGCGACCTCATTACTCCAAGTTCTCCTCCCTATTTTTCCCCCTCCTACTCCCCTGAATATTCTTCCTTGCCTTCACCAAACCTACCCCCCTCCCCGCGATCATTCTCTTCACTTTCAACAGTGATCCTCGATAATTCTCTCCCTCCCTCTCCTCAGTCTCCCGAATTGGATTACATAGACAAGGCAATCCAAGAATTTATCGATGAGCTTCCTGACTTGGAAGCAGCATCGTCCTACCAAGATTAACACAATTTAAAGATCTCCATATCTCCTTCGTTCAATAACCCATTTCCTCACTGACCTACTTTTACACTATGTTTTTATTTTTTTCCGAAAGATAATAGAAGATATTGTATTTACCAGCCAGAATTCTAATCTTAACGATAGAGCCTTTCCCAACTCAGTCTGGCTGATGTCCCCCGAACCATTGTAACTCCCGCGGAGCGATAAGCTTAATCACACACAAACACTCACACTCACACGATAAATGTTATCACTAAAAAATGATTTTCCTCTAAAAAATAAAAACCTTTAAAAAATCAAACAAACGCTAGACGATGCGTGTCAGCGGGAGGGCGTAACCTACTTACCTCTAGACAAGTAGACGATGCGTGTCCTAGAGGAACGAACAGACCAGGGCCCCAGATAGGTCAACGACCGGAAGGGTCGCTCTTACTCTATCGAAAGGCCGTTCGCTCGGTGGTCCCTTTTCTGGTAAAGGAACTGAATCCTTATTACCCGGGACGGGACCTTGTGCGATTTCGTGCAACAGGAAGGAGGTCGGGTTAACAAATTGCTCGAATTTTAAAATCTAACTTTACATTTATTCAAAGAAATAAAACGAATAATTTTTGAAGATACAATTTAATAATGAATCATCTGATTCATTTTTATATTCTGTTATTGTGACATAACTTACTTAGGATCTAATATGTTTGCGTGTAAACGTGTGTGTGTGGATGAAATTGTGTTCTCGCGGGTGTTACAATGAATACGGAGGACGTCAACCGGAATTAAACGGGGAAACTAAAGTTTAAACTCCGGTTGGTAATTTACAATAATATGTTTTAGAAAAATTATTTACAATAGATGTGTGAGGGTTGGACGGTAGAGGGAGAGAAGAGAAGAAAAAAAAAACAAAAAAAGGGGGAAGGATTATTAAAGGTCTTGGAATTGCACGGTGGAGGGGGAAGGGAACTTCGTCCAAAAAACCTCGATGGGGACGGCTAATGGAAAAGGGCAACCCGGGCCAAAAAATGGAATTATGGAACCGGGGGGACTGGTATGGAGGATATGGTAGAATTGATCGAGGTCTACTATATCTGGACCGACACAGTAATCCTCGTCTGTAAGAGGGACAGGAAAAGGGGGAAATTGATTCAGGAGATACCTGTACCAGGCTTCCCTGTCCCGGTCTTCGAAAAGGGACCCCGACTCTCTTTCGGGATCGGAAGATTCCGGTTTAAAATCTTCCGGTTCCTCTTTGAGGTCCGGTAACTCCTCTACGAAGTCCTGGAGGGCTTCTTCGAAAACGCGCGATTCTTCTGAGAGATCGGGCGTTTTGAGGTCTGAAGGGGGAGGGGGAATTCTCGAGGGTTGAGGTTCGAGAGCAGGTGAGCGAGAACGCTCGGAGGAGGAGGCGGGAGGACAAGAAGGAGGTGACAAATCGACAGGAGAACTGGGGGGACAGTCTGAAGGGGGAGGAGGAGTGGGAATTTTTGAGAGTTGAGGTTCGAGAGCAGGTGAGTGGGAATGCTCGGGGGAAGAGACGGGGGAATAAGAAGGGAGTGGATAATCAAAGGAAGAACTAGGGGGGGAGGGGTGTGTATCTCGCGTTGGTGTATAGTTTAATTGTTGTATTCTTAATTTAAATGTTCGCTCGTCTAAATTTAGTTTCTTAAAATCAATAATAAAATTAGGATCCGCGGACGCCCGAGCCAATAGCTTCCGGATCTTTCTATTTTCCCGGTTGCGGATGTGTTTCGCCCAGCACTTAGAGCGCTTTGCCGGGGTTGTTTCCACTAGGAAACACACGCAAGAGTTAACAGAGGTATTGATATTTAGTTAAAAGAAACAGTTTGATAATGATAAAGAAAAATGGAGAAGTTCTTAAGAATCTCAATATAACTATATATAATTATATGTATATATATATATATATATTTTTTTGAGAAAGAAGTGAAATAGAACGATCCGGAGGGAATTGTTCTAGAAGTAGAGGGAGAAGATTTTCCTTCAGGGCCTGGCAGCTAAATATGAATGCCAATCATGATATTACACCAGGATCCTGGCTAATCACGCCTAGGGACCCGTGAAAGGGGAAGGATTGCTTCGAGTCTAACAATAAGCATGAATGCCAATCTTGACAGTGTTCAAGATCCTGGCTAATCAAGCTTACGGACTCGCAAGGGAGAGAGGATTGCTCGAGTCTAACAATAAGGATGAATGCCAATCTTGACAATGTTCAAGATCCTGGCTAATCAAGCTTACGAACTCGCAAGGGAGAGTGGATTGCACGAGTCTAACAATAAGGATGAATGCCAATCTTGACAGTGTTCAAGATCCAGGTTAACCAAGCTTACGGACTCGCAGGGGAGAGAGGATTGCACGAGTCTAACAATAAGGATGAATGCCAATCTTGACAGTGTTCAAGATCCTGGCTAATCAAGCTTACGGACTCGCAGGGGAGAGAGGATTGCACGAGTCTAACAATAAGGATGAATGCCAATCTTGACAGTGTTCAAGATCCTGGCTAATCAAGCTTACGGACTCGCAGGGGAGAGAGGATTGCACGAGTCTAACAATAAGGATGAATGCCAATCTTGACAGTGTTCAAGATCCTGGCTAATCAAGCTTACGGACTCGCAGGGGAGAGAGGATTGCACGAGTCTAACGATAAGGATGAATGCCAATCTTGACAGTGTTCAAGATCCTGGCTAATCACGCTTATGGACTCGCAAAGGAGAAGGTTCAAAGAAGAGGAAATATAAAATATTTAATAACCAGAATTTAATTTAATAATAATACTAATAAATGTTTGTGCTTGGATATTACTTGAAAATTTGAATTTAATAACAAACTGTTTCTTTTAAGAGGAAGGAAAAAAAAATAA
Source organism: Formica aquilonia x Formica polyctena (assembly GCA_907163055.1). Taxonomy (NCBI): domain Eukaryota; kingdom Metazoa; phylum Arthropoda; class Insecta; order Hymenoptera; family Formicidae; genus Formica; species Formica aquilonia x Formica polyctena. The sequence continues at coordinate 22,574 of CAJQTV010000276.1, forward strand.
AGTAAGAGAAAGAATGAAATTCTTTGGTAGACTCACTATTTGTTGTGTGCGAAGGTGATGACTTTAAAATTTTCGCTGGATAAGCGAGCTAAGATCTATCTCTGGACTCGGCTGTGCGGAAGGAGTGGCTCGGAGATCGCTCGGTTCCGGCGGTGTTTGTTCGATCCCTCAAGGGCACACCACTTGTCACTTGCCCGCACGAATTTTGTAAAATTTCAATAGCGTGAAACTCCTTGCACTACCACAATCGCAGAGAGAACTTGCGAGAATCGATAAACTTTTAAGGACTTAAATAATCAGCGCGGACTGTAGGCAGACTCGGTGCGACCGTTCGAGTCGAGAGCCGAAGATGAATTGAAACTGAATTGAAACTGAACTGAATACTGAAAACTGAATGAAGAAATACTGAATGATGAAATGAGAACTGAATGATGGTTGAGAACTGAATGATGAATGAGAACTGAATGATGGTTGAGAACTGAATGATGATGATTGAGCCGCGAGGAAAGGTTCGGAGTATATTAAGCCCTTTGCTCCTCCTCTCCATTGGTTTCGTTAATATTTTTCGCGAATTGAATTTTTTATTCACGCCCTCCGATGTTGCTGGGAGGCGTTGCCCTTTAGCATAGGAGGTGTTAGAACCTTAGGTATTGGTGAAGGCTTTTGTTTATAGAATTAGCTTTCGCCCAATGGAGAGGTGTTGCAATTTGAGTGAGAGTTATGCCTTTTCTTATCTACTTAAGTTTTATCTTAGGTAGATATCGTGTAACGGAGATCTGTCAGGCGAGCACATATGATATCATTTTTAATGTCCGTTTCGGTTTTCATTTAGATTCTTGGTACCGAAATTGTTTATTACGAGAGCTGTCAACCATAATTTAGATTAGTAAGAGAATTTGTCACCCAAGCTTTGCTTATTTCTTAGATCAGATATGCTCTAGTTTCCTGTTTGTATCGTATATCCTCTCAATTTTTGTTTCCGAAAAGTTTGTCTCGCCTTTCAGTTTCCATTTGTTTATTTCAAGGCGTAATGCGCTCTTAAGATACCGCTAATCTCTATTTACGATGAAAAAAAAAGAATCGTGGAGTCCGCCGGACGTAACACCCCCCACCTTAGACAAATGTTGGGGATGCAACATTTGCAACAAAATTTTTTTCTTGACGATTCTTTTCTTTCTGAGTTACTTTAACATACTTGAGGAGATCACATTCAATTGCAACAATTAAATGCGATTCCCTGAAATCTTACAAAATATTAGATACAAGTATTAAAACGTTATAATGTTATAATATTAGTTCTCTTTTGTTTTTAAGAAGAAGGAAAGAGAAGGCGACCTCCAAAACCCCTTCCTTCATTCTTTCGTTCTCCTTGTACATAACAAAAAGGTTCTCTTTTTTTTTCTTTTGACGGGGAGATACTTAGTGTCTAAATTATTTAGAAATATACTTAATATTATACTTAGAGATATACTTAGTAACATACTTAATATCTAAATAAATAAATTTTTTTTTTTTTTTTTTTTTTTTTTTTTTTTAAGATTATAAGTGGTTTATCAAGGAAAAGGAAAAATAAACTACTATTTTGTTTAGTAAACTGAGAAAAATAAGATTAATATATATATATGTATGGATTTTTTTTTTTTTTTTTTTTTTGTTTGTTGTAGGGCCCATTTTCCTTCTGTTTAGTGAATGAAAGGAGGAAAAAAAAAACTAAGAGTAAAAGATGGACGCGTTTCACTGGTCATCGCCTCAAGAGAGAACTCTAGAGAGAAGAGTTTTTTTTTTTTTTTTTTTTTTTTTATTCTTCTATCCAGCGGTTGGGGACGGCTGCTCCCCATCCTTCGTCTAAATAGATCTTGTCAGTGTGTGGGTATTCTTCGATACAGGCATTGCATTCATATGCGGGTCTGACCATCACTGTCAGTTCGTGGCAGAATGTACATTTGGTTTGGTTATCGGCTGAATTTCTGTGAACTAGGTTGTGCGATGGCACAAGGATATATGAAGATTTCAGTTCATCTGACATCCGGTCATAACATGAGTTGCAGATTTTAGAATTATTGGTCATATTTTGGTAAAGCTGATCTAATACTATGACACATCGAAGTTCCATGAAATATCCGTAAATTTCGGAGTGGTTTTGTAGTCTCGCTTCGTCAGTTTGCCCATGATATCCTTCTCCTCGTATTTCAAGGGCCCTCGAGAGGCGATGATACATTGACATTTTTCTGTAATCGGTGAATAACATTCATGCTATAAGATGGAAGGAAAATGGTTCTACGTTTTGTTATAGTGAATGCTTATAATGGAAATGGAAATAGAAATTATTTATATAATGCAATAATACTTAACAGTATTTATGTATATACTAATATAATAAGAAATAATCATATCAAATAATAATGTATGGTGAGTTAATATATAGATAAGAAAAGAGAAATAATATATATATAAAAAAAAATTTTTTTTCTTCTTTTTTTTTTTTTTTTTTTTTTTTTTTTTTTTTTTTTTTTTTTTATTATTATTATTATTATTATTATTATTATTATTATTATTATTATACGGCGGGAAACACGTGTTCTGCGATCCGTGTGCTGCGTCGGGCAAGGCCCAATCGAATTAATGCATCTTGAAAATTAAAAACTGCTTCGAGGTTCAGCGTTTTTATCTCCAATTTGACCAGGGCAGCTCCATCCCAGAGAGGCAGCGTTATGTTTATCCATCCTTTGCGATCTTCCGAGATGACGCGGCACATCTTCCTGGTCTCCTCAGGCCATGTTGGTGAAGGCATTAGTGGACCTGTATAAGCTAAACCGCAAGCAATTGCTTGCCACGGTAGCTCTTTGAATCTGTCTTCTAGTTTATAAACCTCATGTATTGGTCGATAAATTTTCCTACCAATATCTTTAAGAGAGATTTCAACTAGGTCTTTTGTTTTTTTGATTCTAGTTATTAATCCTCTTCGCCAGATTTTTTCGTCTTTTACAGCGACGGCTTTTCCCCATTTTATTTCGTGTGACTCATAAGGCGAGATGATGCGTCCTGCCATTTGAAAGTTAAGATCTCCTTCAAATTTTTCCAGATTACTTTCGTTACGCCTGAGTCGCACCCAGAAAAGCAGCGGTGATTCCACATGCGTAATTAGGACCGGGAGGCGCTCTCGAGGCAGTTCTCTAGTGTTGATTGCTTTGATTTCCATTGTTTTTTTTTTCTATAAAGGAGTAGGTGGTCGTTTGTTAACTTTTAAGGTGTTGTTTCCCAGCATTTTATATAAACGAGAATTAATATAATTGCAACGCCGTATTTTGTGAATTATCTTATAGTAACGTTATATATAATGTATATAATGATATATATGATATATATATGTATGATATATATATATATATATATGTATGTATATATATGTGTTATATATGTATGGTTATATGTGATATCTATATAATATAATATGCTTTAAATTTTTTTTTTTTTTTTTTTCACACGGCGGGAAACACGTCCATTGATATTCTAGTTGTTAATTGAACGTGGCCCAATTGTAATAACATTTCCCGTAGGTTGTAGGTCCCTTCAAAATTTTCGCTTTGCACCGTTAGTTTGACGAGGGCGGCGCCTCTGCGAAGGGGATAGACAATGTTAATCCATCCTTTACGGTTTTCAGCGAGGATTCGACAAAGATCTTTTGTTTTATCCGGCCAGATGTTGAGGTGCCCAACTGATCCCGTGTGGGCTAGGCCGCAAGCAATGGCCTGCCAAGGCAATTTGCGGAAGCGATCGTCTAGGTAATATATGTCGTGTACGGGGCGCCAGGTTGTACGTCCAAAATCCCCTAAACATATTTTTACCATATTTGTGGCCTTATTAAATTTCTCGATCCATCCTCTCCGCCAGCGGTTGTTTTCTTTTATCACGACGTCTTCATCTTCCTTTATGTCTTGTGGCCAGTAGTGCAAGTATTTAGCTTTTCGCGACATGTGAAAATCGAGATCCTCTTGCAGTTCTTCCAAGTCCTTCTCGCTATTCTTGAGTTGTACCCAGAACAGCAACGGTGATAACACTCGTATAATTGTTACCTCCAAGCTTGAGAGCGAGTCAAGTGGCTTGTACTGATAGCCTTAATCTCCATGTTATTATTTTCTAAAAAGAGCGGAATTCTGTTTTAATTCATGGTTTTATGTTGACATTAGTTGGGAAAGGGAAACGGAGCAGGAAAGAAAAATAACGGGAGTTTTGATATATATATATATATATATTTTTTTTTAATTTTAATTTAATTTAATTTATTTATCTAAAATTTTTTTTTTCTTTAATTTTATTTATTGATCTATTTATTTATTTATTTTTTTTTTTTTTTTTTATTTATTTATTTTTTTTTTTTTTTTTTATTATTCTCGGAGTTGCAACGTATAGTTTGAGTTTTGCTTGGTAGGAAGAGAAGGATAGACGTAGTCATGCTCTTTCTTAACTTCAGTATAAATGACCTGCTCAGGTTCATTTTTCTGAGGGTCAGGGCTCGGAGTTGTGGGTTCTTTAGCAGGAGGCGCCCGCCTTAAGTGCAATAACAGCTGAGTGAGAGAATCCCATATGGCTCCTATTAAATATATGGACCATCCATACACTGTATGTAAAGCGTAGCCATGTACTATTGTGTCCAATACCAGTTTAAAAATTCTTACACCTAGATAGATCCCCATTATTCCAGCGCTAATATTTCCAAAAATTAAGAACTTATTCCAGAATTTCTGCCATGTAGAGATTGCGATTTTTTCCACAACGCTTTTGTCTAACAAATTAGAAATGGAGCCGCCTTGTATGGACGCGGATCTTCCCATTACTCCTCTCGCTATACTATTAAGCACCGCGGGTCGTTCAGCTGGAAACATTATGTGATCTCTCAGGTCTTCAAGATCATTTTCGGTATATATTCCGCTCGTGGCGAGTGCTCCTGGGCTTGTATATTTCCAAGTAGGTTTAGTTAAAGGTTTCATAATTGTTGGTGGCATAGTGTCAATCGGTCTAGGCGTGAGTTTATACCAAGAATCTCCTAGGAGATACATGGCAGGAGCGAATGCGTTACATGCAGTTTGTATTCCTTGGCGCAACAAAATATGAGTCTGAGGTGTTAAAAAATATGTTTGATTTCCGCGCAACACTGGTAATTGATCGTAGCATTCGTCCGTTCGAGCTAGTCTTACTTCGACCGGTACACATTTTACTATGTGAATCACTTCTCCCGCCAATAATGCCATGTAGCCGGGACCTTTCATTAAATGGTATGCAAAAATATCAGGTGATTGAGTAGCTATAGCCAGTGTGTTTTGCAGCAATTGTTGCTCAAGATTACATTGTTGTAGCAAAATATCCCGGTATAATTGATTTATTTGTGTGCGGATATGTTTCTCGACATATACGAATTTAGAATTCATATATGTAAAAATGTCGAAGTTTGTAGCACGAGTTGATTTTTTAAAAATAGCAATGCCGGGTGTGGTCTCGAAAATAATTAATTTTGGATGTTCCGTACGCGTAAGCGTATACCCACAAGTTATATATTTTCCTTTGCTAGTTAAAGCGAACAGGGTATTCTGTGTGGTCAGTGAATAAACTACTTGAGCTTGTTGATTTATACTGTCAATGATTTTGTCGGCATATCCCTCATATAATATCCCGTAATTGGAAAATTTACAAGAATCCGCAGGTACAGGATCCCAGAAGGTATCCCCTCCCTCTATGTCAGAGCAATGAGTGGCGCTGAGTTCGCAGGCTACGCCTGATCTAAGTTGCACCTTATTGGTGTTTATTCGCACATCGGCTACATAATCTTGCAACGTTATTTTGACACTGCCTAATACGATAACCTCAGCCCATGTTCCATACGGATCGGAATAAACGCTTCCGGAACATACTCCATCGTTATCTATAACGACCAGCTAATATTACAGGTCGAGTTGTGGTTTGATTAGGTTTGAGTCCAGTTATATATGTGTCAGATAATTGAAAAGTACCATAAGTGTGCATGCGTTGACATGCTTCACGAGATACTTCTTGTACATATGCATATTTTCCATTGAATACATCCATGGTGTGCGAAAACATACACATTTTTTAATTAAACGGTCGATCTCGACTTTGCATTGTATTACTTTTACTGATTCGAATTCATTGATTTGCAATAGCTGCATATAAATTCTACTGGAATTTACATGTTGTTGAGGGATATCGCACTCTTCTATGGTTAATAACGATAGTGTTGTAAGATTAGCGGATGCCGAGCCACAGTCATATCCTATTATCCCATATGCTGATGGTAAGCCCGCTAATAAGATCATTATAACTATTCTTCTGGTTTCTCGATCCATCTGAAATTTTTAGTCCCAAATATTATTTGGATATATATATATATATATATATATTTTTTTTTTTTTTTTTTTGTTTTTTTTTTTTTTTTTTCACACAAAAATTATTTATTTTTATTTGCTGTCAGTTGTTCATTAATTGTTTTAATATGGGAGATTCGCAATCGATTGGGATGTACGACTCGACTATTTTTCTTTATTCTAATTTTTACATTGTTTTTGTTTAGTATTTCCAGTATTTCATGATGAGACCCTGTGTAATGATCTCCGAATTTGCCTGGTTTCGGCCCTTTTAATAGAAACACATGATCCCCAGGCTTGAAATTCTGAGGGTTGACCTTTTTGTCGTAATGTTCTTTTGACCTGCATTTTGCTTCTATAACGTTTTTACGAGCGTTCCCTTGAATGGCATGGAGTTGTGTTACAAGACTTATTAAATATTCATCGTAATTTGCCATTTTATCTTCCGGAGCTAAAAGCTCATTCGAAGGAATTCTAGCTATTTTTCCGAAAACTAATTCGTACGGTGTATGTTTTGTTGCTTCATGGACATTAGTGTTATAATTAAACATTGCGAGGCTGATCCATCGATCCCACTGTTTTTGCTCGTTCGCATATTGTTTTAAATATTCTCCTAATGCGTGATGTGATCTTTCTAAAGATCCATTTGATTGCGGATGGAAGGCTGTAGTGCGAAATTTACGAATTTTAAATATTTTAGCGAGTTTTCTCATTAAATCGCTATGAAATTTCTTCCCTGATCTGTTAATATTGCCTTTGGTGATCCGAACACACAAATAAAACGGTCCACGAAAGCTTCTGCGATTGTTTCGGAGGTTTGATTTTGCAACGGTATTCCCATGCAAAATTTAGTTAACTGATCTTGTAGTGTTAAGATGTATTCATTCCCTCTCTCTGTTTTAGGCAATGGGCCTACAATGTCCATGGCTACTTTATCAAAAGATGATCCAGGTGTGTCTGTAATTATCATAGGCTGTTTGGTCTTAACTCGAACGAGTTTTTTCAATTGACACTGCAAACATTGTTGTATATATTTTTGAACATCAGATTTTAAATTTTCCCAATAATAATTATGTTTTATTCTGTTATATGTTTTTGAAACCCCACGATGTCCGCCGGTCGGTAAACAGTGCGTTTCGCCGATTATAATGGATCGTAAATCTTTTGGCGGATACTTGATTTGTCCATGGCAAACAATTATTTTGGTTGTAGTGTCCATGAATATTAGTTGTAGTTGTGATTTAATATTACTCCAGGGAACGTTATTAATAAATTCGGTTTTTGCTATACTGATTGTTTCTAGTTTCAAGTTCTCTATTATGTGTTGTAAATCTTTTAAAGTTTTTATGATGTGGTTGAGTGTTACCGTAGGGCCCTCCCGTTGAGCTTCACTAATGGGTAAGGCCATGTGGTAATGACTTTTATATTTTATGGCTTTAGCTTCGCCTAAGACAAGAGATCCTAGGCTCGGGAGTTCGTTTCGTTCGAATAGTTTCTGTGAGCCAGAATCTAATGGTTTTCCTTGTGTATCGACAAAATATGCCACGTTGTCTTTTCGTAAAAATAAAAGTTCGCGGGAATCTATAATGTTGCTTTTAATTAATCTATTTTTGATGATTGTAGGTTTTATTTTTCTTTGCCTTTAAATTCTGGTTAATAATGTTTTCCTCGTCTTCTTCCTCATCTTCCTTGTCGCTGTCAGAATCTTTGTCTGGCGGATCGTTTCTATCTTCTTCAATTTCCTCAATTTCTTCCTCATTACTAGGTAATTCATTAAATATTTTATTTTGTTCAATATTTTGTTTTACTGTCTGACTTCTTGTTTGAATTCTGTTTTGTGCAGGGTAATTATGAATTAAAGCCTTTTCAGTAATCGGTGAATAGTCTGGTTCATTTAATTCTGCAGGTGTAAACGGAAAGGTATCCGTAGTATTGTCAAATAAATAATTTTCCGATGTTATTTCTTCTGTTTCTTCGTTATCCGAAAGATATAAATGGAAATCATCGTTTTCTTCTTCTTCTTCTTCGTTATCAGATTTTTCTAATAATTCGGCAATTAATTGTGCATCTTCAGGGTTGTTTGGATTTAGCAATTTTCGATCTTTTATTATTTTGCAATCAATTTCCTCCAGGTTTATAGGGTTTCTCGATAAAGCGTCTGCGTTTACATTAGTTTTGCCGGCTTTATATATTACATCGTAATCGTATTCTGATAATTTTAATCTCCAACGGAGTATTCGCATATTAGCATCTTGCGCATTTTTGAACCACATTAATGGTTTATGATCTGTGACAAGTGTAAATCTTCTTCCATATAAATACGGTCGAAAATGTTTGACGCAATAAATTATGGCCAATGCTTCCTTTTCGTATGTGTCGTATTTCAATTCATTGTCTGTGAGGGTTCTAGAGGCGTAAGCGATCGGTCGGTCTTTGTTTATCTCGCCTTGGGAAAGTATTCCTCCTACGGCTATTCCGGAAGCATCGGTGGTTAAAATGAATGATTTAGAAAAATCAGGATATTGCAATACTGGTTCTTCACATAATTTCTGCTTTAAAATTTCGAATGATTCTCTTGTTCAGATGTCCACTCAAAACGAGTATCGTTCTTTAATAAATTCGTTAGTGGTTTTGCTAATTTAGAGAAATTTGATATGAATCGTCGATAATATCCGGCAAGGCCTAAAAACTGTTTAATATTTTTCGGTGTTTTTGGTCTTGGAAAATGTCGTACTGCTTCTAATTTCTTCGGATCTGGTTTTACTCCGTCTCTGCCGATTACATGCCCTAGATATGTTACTTCGGTTTTTAAGAATTCACATTTATCAGGTTGTAATTTTAAGTTAGCTGTACGAAGTCGCTCTATTAATGCGTTATATTTTCGTTCATGTTCTTCTAAGGAAGTAGCATAAATAACAATGTCATCCATGTAAACAAATAATTCCTCGCCTTGTAATCCCGTTAGTACTAAATCCATTAAGCGTTGAAAAGTTGCAGGCGCGTTTTTTAATCCGAAGGGCATTCGGTCAAATTCGTAATGTCCGAATGGAGTGGTAAAAGCTGTTTTATGACTATCGGCAGGATCCATTTTTATTTGGTGAAATCCGGACGCAAGATCACATACTGAGAAATATTGCGCTCCTCCTAATTGATCTAATATGTCAATAATATTTGGCAAAGGATAAGCATCTCCGATAGTTTTATCGTTTAAAGCGCGGAAATCGAGGACATTCTCCAACGTTTATTTCCCTTTGAATCTTCTTTCTTTGGCACAATCCATATAGGCGTATTGTATGGTGACTGCGAATGTTTTACTATATCTCCTTCTAGGAGTTCCTCTACCTGCTTATTTATTTCTTCCTTATGTATTTGCGGAAATCTGTATTGACGAGTATTAATTGGATGGTCATCTGTAGTTGGTATTTGATGTTGTATTACATGAGTCGCAGTTAATTTTTCTCCGGGAATATGAAATCGATCTTGACTGTTTGTTATTAATTTTATTACGTTTTCTTGTTCCTTTTTATTCAAGTGTTCTAATCGCAACAAATCTATAATTTGTGTAAATCTATCTTCTTTCGGTTCTTCGGATATTATTAAACAATTATGCAGATCAGAAATTGCGATATTATTTTGTTGCTCCTTTTTATTTTTCGATTTACGTTTTCGCATAAATTTATCTATAATTTCTTGAGATTTATGCAATAAAGCAGTTGAAATTTTCGAAGACGGTTTGTTTTTACTTTTGATATTTCGATTATTTTCAATACCTAAATCTTTAATATTTAATTTATATTTTTGTGCCTTTTCAAGAAGGTCTCTTATTGTGACATGAGAGGATTTTTTATTATTATCATTATTTTCCGATGATAATCCAATTCTTGGAAACTTAATATCCATTAAGGTATAAAAATTTTTCCCTTTTTCGGGATTATATTGTGTCGAATTGCGTAATGAGGTTTGGTAATTTCCCTCCTCGCAATCGACGGAGCTAGAATTTTCTGTCGAGGTTTGGAAACTTCCCTCCGAAATTCTAGAATTAATTTTTTCTGGAGAGGTTTGGTAACTTCCCCCTCCAATGGTTGGATTATTAAGTTTTTCAGAAGAGGTTTGGTAATTTCCCTCCTCACAATTAATGGAGCTAGAATTTTCTGTCGAGGTTTGGAAACTTCCCTCCGAAATTCTAGAATTAATTTCTTCTGGAGAAGTTTGGTAACTTCCTTCTCCATGGGTTTTATTTAAATTTTTATTTGGATTGGTTTTAATTTTCCTCTCGTTTTTATTCTTTATTTTGTCTTTATTCATATTTTTATTCTCAATTTTATGTTCTTCTTGATTAAATATTTCGTCTTCGTTCTCGTAATTAATTTTTTCCATAGTAATAATATTTTGATAATCTTTATTTTTATTTTCGATTTCTTTATGGATGAGGTCGTAACCTCGTTCATGATAATTTTTGATTTTGTCTTCATTTTTGATATTGACGTTGATTTTAGCCATTTCCTGTGCTTTTGATGTTTTCTGTCGGTTGTTAAATGGCTCGATGTTCGATTCATAATCCTCGAGTAATTTATTTAATGGTTTCAAATGTAAAGTTGGTACTCGAATTTCCATTTCCTCATCTAAGGTGCTTATGACGTTTAGATAAGCCTTTCCGGAAACGTTTTCCACTATAGTATCTCCCAAATAAATTCCATGCTCTAATTTTAATCTTGGTATATATCCGTTTTTACTTCGGGGTTTCCTATTCTTACGTAGAATAATGATTCCGACCTTGGAGATACTGTAATGGTTTCTGGAGAAAAGAAGGGTATGTTTATTCCGGAGACATCCAGTTGTCCTTGTGCGTAATCTATTTTTGAAGATGTTTGCTTAAAGAAGTCGTTTCCTAATATACCAGATTGCGGAATCGGAAAGTCGTGAGATACTATGTGGAATGATACGGGTATTTGAAAAAGATTTAATGTGATTTCCCCGAGAGTATACACTGGGTAATTATTTATCCCGTTTAATTTTAGTATATTTGTATAATTGATTTTTATATCCTCAGGTATAAGATGTTCTTTAATTATATTCGGACCAGATCCCGTATCGAGCATGAAAGTTATTTGAGTGGTTATTTCATTGATTTTTACCCGAACAGTAGGCACGCGACTATGTTTGTCGAGATTTACTGTTACGGGACGTATATCTATTGTTTCACACTCTACTTGACTTCTCGAGACGCAGACGGGTGTGCTGTCGGCTCGGCCCCCCGTTGCACACCCGATGTCGAAGGACCCGTATAGTTTCCCTGGTTAGTGTCTTTGCGTTTATTATTGCTATTGATACGCAACTGACAATTTTCAAGAAGATGACCGTTTTCCTTGCAGTATCGGCAAAATGATATATTCTGTGAATTTGATTGTTGATTTGTCTTTAGACGACATTCTTTAGCGGCATGCCCGAATCTGTCGCAAAGCTGGCATGTAACTCTCGGTTTATTCTCGGAATTTCGCTCTTCGTTTTGCTTCTTCCAGCAATTTCTAGCTGAGTGTCCCGTTTTATCGCACCATTGACATGTTACAGCGGTTTTATTATTTACATCAACATTATTGCTTTGTCGACATGTTTTTGCACTATGGCCAGATTTTGAGCATATTTGACAAGCGATACTTTTTTCCTGTACCACATTTATTGTCTGCCGAGATTGAGGATCACGGAAACGGCACTTATCGGCGCTATGACCGCGTTTTTTACAAATTTGGCATATTAAAATATCCGTTCCTAGCCCTGTTTTATTATAAATCTGCGAGGGAAGCTGTGTAAGCTTTCGGCAATTACTTGCTGCGTCCTTCCTTTAAACAGATTTGACACGTTTCTCGCATCCGATTGATGGTGTGAAGATTATTTTTGCCTGAGTCTGTACTTGGTCCCTGTCGTAAATCTATCATCGCTCGAAGCTCTCTTTCTAACCTTAGGGCATCGGCGACGGTATCTTCTATGCCTAAATTCCTCGCGATTCTTTGCTCAATTTCAGGTTTTAAACCTCGTAGTTTTTAGAAGGGCCATAAATTTGTTTTAGATACGATGTTAATTGCGTTATGTTATCAAAGTCTCGATCTTGTATAGTTCGACGCGCTTCTCCGACAATTTTGGTTCTTATAATTTTAGTGAGTTGCGATTCGGCTTCCTTGGGTAACATGGATTTTGCTTCCTCGCATCCCTCAATAAAATAAGTTAAAGAAGAATGGTTGCCATCGAAAAAGGGGACGGCTTCCACCGCGTATTTTAAAGTAGCGAAGGGATTTTGAGCCATTGTTTCAGTTTCGTCTGAATCGCTCTCTGTCCTTTTATATTTGTAATTCGTAATAATTTTATTACGAGCGTTAATTAATTTGGTATCTGTAATACGCTGCGAATCGTCGGAACTTGGCTCGGACGTCTCGGTCTCAAGAGTATTATCGAATAAACTTTCCTCTATTAATGTATTCTCTAATGAGATATCTACTTGTTTGGATATGGTTTCACTGTCTTTTATCGGTGTGGATGTGTGTATTGTATTTGGTTCGGATTTGGATTTAGATTTCAATTTTTTTCCTTCTAGAGCGAGTTTATAAAGTTTTTCTATCTCTTCTTTATCGCTTCCTCCTCTAGTACTCCGACTCATTCCCGTTTTAGAAATCGCACATTACAATCCCGGACGAGCCCCCAAAATTTCTTATGTTACGTCCAGACTCAAATAAAGGAAGAGTCAGCGGGAGGGCGTAACCTACTTACCTCTAGACAAACGCTAGACGATGCGTGTCCTAGAGTCGAACGAACAGACCAGGGCCCCAGATAGGTCAACGACCGGAAGGGTCGCTCTTACTCTATCGAAAGGCCGTTCGCTCGGTGGTCCCTTTTCTGGTAAAGAAACTGAATCCCTATTACCCGGGACGGGACCTTGTGCGATTTCGTGCAACAGGAAGGAGGTCGGGTTAATAAATTGCTCGAATTTTAAAATCTAACTTACATTTATTCAAAGAAATAAAAAACGAATAATTTGAAGATACAATTTAATACTGAAGCATCTGATTCATTTTTATATTCTGTTATTGTGACATAACTTACTTAGGGTCGAATCTGTTTGCGTGTAAACGTGTGTGTGTGGATGAAATCTGTGTTCTCGCGGGTGTTACAATGAATACGGAGGACGTCAACCGGAATTAAACGGGGAAACTAAAATTTAAACTCCGGTTGGTAATTTACAATAATATGTTTTAGAAAAATTATTTACAATAAAAGTGTGAGTAGAATGATGAGGATAGAAAAATTATTAATTCGCGGACGCTCGAGCCAATAGATTTTCCGGATCTTTTTATTTTCCCGGTTGCGGATGTGTTTCGCCCAGCACTTAGAGCGCTTTGCCGGGGTTGTTTCCACTAGGAAACACACGCAAGAGTTAACAGAGATATTGATATTTAGTTAAAAGAAACAGTTTGATAATGATAAAGAAAAATGGAGAAGTTCTTAAGAATCTCAATATAACTCTATATAATTATATTATATATATATATATCTGTGAGAAAGAAGTGAAATAGAACGATCCGGAGGGAAATTGTTCAGGAAGTACCTGAGGAGGGAAAAGGGACCCCACTCTCTCGGGATCGGAAGATGTTTAAAATCTTCCGGTTCCTCCTTTGAGGAAGACTGGTTTCTGAGAGATCGGCGTTTTGAGATCTGAAGGGGGAATGGGAATTCTCGAGGGTTGAGGTTCGAGAGAATTTCGGTGAGAGGAGAAGCCAAAGGAATGTTCAAATCCCTTCTGGGGGGACAGTCGCAGGGGGAGTGGAATTTTTGACGGGTTGAGGTTCGAGAGCAAGGTGATGGGAATGCTCCAATTGACGGGGGAATTCAAGGATCCTGGCTAATCAAGGAAGGACTCGGGGGGGAGGGGTGGATTGCACGAGTTGTGTGTAATGATGAATGCCTTAATCTTGAAATGTGTCTAAAAGATCCTGGCAATAATAAAATTAGGACCGCGGACGCCCGAGCCAATAGTTTCCGGATCTTTTCTATTTTGCCGGTCTAACAATAAGGATGAATGCCATCTTGACAGTGTTCAAGATCCTGGCTAATTCCAGCTAGGACTCGCAAGGGGAGAGAGGATTGATATTTAGTTAAAAGAAACGAGATAATCTAACAATAAGCATGAATGCCAATCTTTACATTGTTCAAGATCCTGGCTAATCAAGCTTACGGACTCGAGGGAAGGAAAGAGAGGATTGCACGAGTCTAACAATAAGGATGAATGCCAATCTTGACAGTGTTCAAGATCCTGGCTAATCAAGCTTACGGACTCGCAAGGGAGAGAGGATTGCACGAGTCTAACAATAAGGATGAATGCCAATCTTGACAGTGTTCAAGATCCTGGCTAATCAAGCTTACGGACTCGCAGGGGAGAGAGGATTGCACGAGTCTAACAATAAGGATGAATGCCAATCTTGACAGTGTTCAAGATCCTGGCTAATCAAGCTTACGGACTCGCAAGGGGAGAGAGGATTGCACGAGTCTAACAATAAGGATGAATGCCAATCTTGACAGTGTTCAAGATCCTGGCTAATCAAGCTTACGGACTCGCAAGGGAGAGAGGATTGCACGAGTCTAACAATAAGGATGAATGCCAATCTTGACAGTGTTCAAGATCCTGGCTAATCAAGCTTACGGACTCGCAGGGGAGAGAGGATTGCACGAGTCTAACAATAAGGATGAATGCCAATCTTGACAGTGTTCAAGATCCTGGCTAATCAAGCTTACGGACTCGCAAGGGGAGAGAGGATTGCACGAGTCTAACAATAAGGATGAATGCCAATCTTGACAGTGTTCAAGATCCTGGCTAATCACGCTTAAGGACTCGCAAAGGAGAAGGTTCAAAGAAGAGGAAATATAAAATATTTAATAACCAGAATTTAATTTAATAATAATACTAATAAATGTTTGTGCTTGGATATTACTTGAAAATTTGAATTTAATAACAAACTGTTTCTTTTAAGAGGAAGAAAAAAAAATAAAGTAAGAGAAAGGAATGAGAACTGAATGATGAATGAGCCGCGAGGAAAGATTCGGAGTATATTAAGCCCTTTGCTCCTCCTCTCCATTGGTTTCGTTAATATTTTTCGCGAATTGAATTTTTTATTCACGCCCTCCGATGTTGCTGGGAGGCGTTGCCCTTTAGCATAGGAGGTGTTAGAACCTTAGGTATTGGTGAAGGCTTTTGTTTATAGAATTAGCTTTCGCCCAATGGAGAGGTGTTGCAATTTGAGTGAGAGTTATGCCTTTTCTTATCTACTTAAGTTTTATCTTAGGTAGATATCGTGTAACGGAGATCTGTCAGGCGAGCACATATGATATCATTTTTAATGTCCGTTTCGGTTTTCATTTAGTTGCGGACAGCATTGATTTTCTGTTACCATTTGAAGAAAACTGCTGCAGAATCGCATCGAATGCTTGTCGAAGCTTACGGTGAGCATGCTCTTGGTAAATTACAGTGCTTTGAGTGGTTTAAAAAATTTAAAAGTGGCGATTTTGACGTGAGAAACGAAGAACGTGGAAGAAGGGTGTGATCTATTATGAGCTGCTAAAACCTGGCGAAACCATTAATACTGAACGCTACCGACAACAAATGATCGATTTGAATCAAGCTTTGCGTGAAAAACGACCAGAATATCAAAAAAGGCAACACAAAGTAATTTTGCTTCATGATAATGCACCATCACACACAGCAAAACCGGTCAAGGAAACGATTGAGGCGTTTAGTTGGGAAATACTTTCGCATGCGGCTTACTCACCAGACTTGGCTCCATCCGATTACTACTTATTTGCATCGATGGGACACGCACTTGCTGAGCAGCACTTCACTTCTTACGAAAATGTACGAAAATGGCTCGATGACTGGTTTGCCTCAAAGGAGCAACAGTTTTTTTGGCGTGGCATCCACAAATTGTTAGAGAGATGGGAAAAATGTATAGCTAGCAATGGGCAATACTTCGAATAAAATATTTTTTATCATTTTCATACATCAAACGTGTATTTTCTATACAAAAATTCCGGTTTCATATTTATACACCTGGTATATACTATACGTTTGACTGAAGAATAAACTGGTTGTTTCAAAATTTTAAGATTTAGAGCTTTGAAGGATTGAAGATTTGAATGAAAAATAAAATTTATTTGATTAAGGTTATTAAAAAGCGAATATCCCTTATAGTTAGTGGTTCTTAAATTTATTATTCGACTACTTTCTCTTTCTGTTTTTGTCTGTTTGGCTATTTCTTCCTCTATCTCTACTTTAGACATACAGATCATTTGTAAAAATGTCCACATTCACTAAAAAAGAAATTCTACAACAAATTTCAAATTTCCGTCAAATAGATTTGGGTATACAATACATTTTGGCAAAAAAAAATATTAATATTAAGGAGGTGAGACCTGATGATCTGGCTCGATTGAGAAAAGCTATTGGAACACTTTTCGCAAAACGTAATATTAAATACAAAACCGCTAATAGAATGAAAGAGAGATTCGAGCAACAAAATAGCGAGTGGTTAAATTCGGAGTTTCATATTCCCATTATTCATACTGACATCAATGTTAAGACACCTTCTAAAACATGTTTTGGTCGTCCTTCTGTAGAACTTAACTAGAAATCTAAACGATCGCAACGACGAGAAGTTGTCGAGATTAGTGTCCAATGCAAACATGATCCTCTGCGAATTATAATGGCAGGTCGCTATGCAGCAAGGCAATCAGGGCAGAAGGACTTACATATGATTCTACGTAATATTTTGGAAAGTTTAGAACATCCAAAAAAATATGGAAAATTGCTAGATATACCAGCATCTTTAATTGTTAAAAAGACTCCTGAGGAAGGCTTGGCATTTATTTTAGACAATTCTCTTTCTAAAAGTGTATATACGAATATACGCCTAGCATCAAAATCTTCCGGAGCTGATATTTGGCCATCATATGATAATGTTAGGGATATTAAAGCACAATGTAGGCCGCCAAAGGAAGCAATTACAATTTGCGAAAATGTAGCCAAAGTTTCTGTTCAGGCACTCTTAAACCATACTGTCAAACGAATTGTTGACTTACAAACAGAATTAATACTTGCAACTTTGCAAAAAATTGATTGTACGGAAATTGAGGTCGTCTTTATTTGCTCCTGGGGATTTGATGGAAGTACCGGTCATTCCATGTATCAACAACGATATCAAGATGCAGAAAATGCAAACGATGAAAGTTTGTTTGCAACCACTCTGATCCCACTGCGGCTATCAACATCTACTGGTCTTATATTATGGAATAACCGAACGCCACAGTCTGCCAGATATTGTCGACCGATCAAACTCCAGTTTGTTAAAGAATCACGTGACGTAATTTTGGCGCAAAAGTTTTGTATTGAGCAGCAAATAGCAAAACTGCAAGTATTCGAGATCATGCTACAAAATTTTAGCATAAAAATACATTTTTCTCTATTTTTAACTTTAATCGATGGCAAAATTTTAAACACTATCACGGACACGAAATCGATGCAGACTTGTCCCATTTGTCACGCAACTCCTAAGCAATTTAACGATCTTTCGAACAAAACCAACGGATTATTTTTACCTGATCCTAATTCATTGCAGTATGGAATTAGCCCGTTACATACATGGATCAGGTTTTTTGAATGCTGTTTGCATATATCGTATAGAATTACGATAAAGAAATGGCAAGTAAGATCTGACGAAGAAAAAGTTGAATTTCCTAAAAAAAAGACATATTCAAGATGTTCTCTAGAAAAAGCTGAGTCTGAAAGTAGATATGCCCATATCAGGCGGAAGTGGAACCAGTAATAATGGGAATGTAGCTCGTCGAGCTTTCGAAGACTCTGATCTTTTTGCTCATTGTCTCGGATTAAATAGTGAACTTATTCGGAGGTTTAAGATTATTTTGATTGCCTTATCTTGTCATCTGCCACTCGATCCGATCCGTTTTGACGATCTATGTATTTCTACATCTGAGCTATATATTGCTTCCTATGCTTGGTATCCGATGCCATCCACTCTTCACAAAATTTTGATTCATGGATCCCAAATCATTTCTACAAGCATATTGCCTGTAGGAATGCTTGGTGAAGAAGCATCAGAAGCCAGGAATAAAAATTATAAAAGATATAGAGAGTATCATAGTAGAAAGCACAGTCGTCTGGCAAATATGGCAGATATCTTCTACAGAGTAATGGATACGTCAGATCCAATTGTATCAAATATCAGCCTCAATAATCGTCTTAAAAAACAGAAACGACTACCTTTTTCGCAAGATATAATACGGCTGTTTCTAATACCCAAAATAGACGAAACTATCCATCCTGATATTGAAGAACTATTAGAAGATTGCACTGGTTTGAATGAAACTATCTTCGCCTTAGACGAAGTGGTGTTACCTACAGAAGAATAGTTTGTGAGTGGCGAAGGGACTCACAAGAAACAAGCATCCCGAATAGTGAGAGGCGAGGGGACTCACAATAAACAAGCACCCCGAATAGTGAGAGGCGAGGGGACTCACAATAAACAAGCACCCCGAATAGTGAGAGGCGAGGGGACTCACTACAAAAAGCACCCCAAATATTGAGATGCGACTTACTACAAAAAGCACCTTGAAAAAAGAGTCTAAAATACACTACAAACCTCCGCGTGGCAGACACTGGATATCAGTTTTTTAAGCTAATTGCAGGCGTTTTATTCGCCATGAGCGACCTGAAGATGTCCTGATAATCAATTTTTATGCAAAACGACCAATTTTTACAAGTTTTAGTTGCCATGTAGAATTCCCCATTTTGAATTTTGAATTTTTGATATCATATTCGCTATCAGCGACCTCAAACACCCCCATATATCCAGTTTCATTGAAATTGATCAATATTTACGAATTTCAGTCGCCATATTGGATCCGCCATTTTGAATTTTTCGATTATGATATCATATTCGTTATTAGCAACCTCAAAAACTTCCATATATTCAGTTTGATTGAAATTGACCAATTTTTACGAATTTCAGTCGCCATATTGGATCCGCCATTTTGAATTTTTAGATTATGATATCATATTCGTTATAAGCGACCTCAAAACCCCCGTATATCAAGTTTTATGAAAATCCGACAAAATCTTGACTTTTGGCCACTTTTCCCGGTCTCCTGGCCCACTGTGCGATGGAGCAAAAAGCAAATATTAAATTCTGTTTTAAACTTTGGAAAATGGCCACGCGAACACTTGAAATGTTTAGGGAAATTTATAGCGATAATTGTATGTCCCGTACACAAATATTTGAGTGATATGGACATATTTCAAAAACGGCCGAGAGGATTTGAACGATGACGAATGGCCAATAGTCGTCCGAAGTCGGCGAATAGTGACAAACTCGTGAAGAAAGTGCGTAAAACTCATCACTATTGATTCAAATGTAACATTGTGAATGGCAGAGAAATTTGGCGTCGGTAAAGATCTAATTCGCGAAGTTTTAAAAATTTGATCAAACGGAAGATTTGTGCTCGATTTGTACCGCATTCATTAATCGATGATCAAGATAGAGCTTGCGTGGAACATTGCAAGTATATTATTAAAACGGCTCAGAAAAATAAAAACTTCTTGAATTCGATAGTTACTGGTCATGAGACATTTTAAGTGTTTGCGTGGCCGTTTTCCCAAGTTTAAAACAGAATTTAATATTTGCTCTTTGCTCCATCATCGTGTTTTCGTGACAATGTCCACCAAAGTACTGTCACTAAAATGTCAATAACTTTTGAATACATCGTCTAATTTCGTTGAAATTTTAAATTGGTAGCTCAAACATAAAACTATCGAAAAAAAATAATGCCCGATACATGGCGCTTATAGTGTCGATAACAAAAATTAGTGCGGTTATTTTATTTATCAGATATATTGTATGTCCTCATATCAATATTGCCTGTTTATATCTATATGTCCTTCAATTATACCAAATATGTTCTTTCAATTTTATTTATATTTTTTATTTGTATTCTTAAATATTATTAGTATAAAAATGAGCAATATCAAATATAATTAATATAGTGACATTGTGAAAAAAGTAAAAAATAATGTTACAATCCATATTTTAGTTTATTGTTACAGTTCTAAAAGGAATTTTTAGATATAGCAGCCTTGTGCTTTAAAACAATTTTTCTTTATATTAAATTTCGTTTCTTTATTTCTCAATAATATTAATATATCCGAACACCAAATATGATTAAAGAGGCACTGCTGGAAAGGCAAGAGAGATATCGTATTACAAAACTCGTTTCAATTTATTAATACATATCCTTGAAATAGACCAACTACATATATTTTCAATTTTAAATTCATTTTCTTCGTCTTTTTGACATTAAATGGATTTTTCCGAAAATAATTAATAAAGAAATTGCAGAGAAATGAGACATTGTATTGCAAACCGCATTTTAAGTTATTATCCCCAAATTATATCTATCCCATGTCTTTTCGTTGTTAGGCTGTCATGATTTCTTCTGAGACATTTTTCGCCATTCAAACTAAATATTATTGAAAACCGCTTCTTCTTGCTAATAAGAAATTGATTATTTCTGTAAGCATTACATAATGTTCGCAGT
Organism: Formica aquilonia x Formica polyctena; assembly: GCA_907163055.1. Lineage (NCBI taxonomy): Eukaryota > Metazoa > Arthropoda > Insecta > Hymenoptera > Formicidae > Formica > Formica aquilonia x Formica polyctena. Next base: position 43,594 of record CAJQTV010000276.1, read on the forward strand.
ACACAAATAAAATTCATTGACATGATGAGAATAAACAAGCAAAAAAGAGTATGTAATTATAAAAATACACTGTTGGTAAATTTTGAGGACGTACTAGTAAATTATAATATCTTATTATTTTACTTTGATCTTTTAACATTCCATCAAAAATTACTAAACTATTCGATGCACATTCTTCTACCGGTAAAATTTCTTCCCAATTACTTTCAAAAAAATAATCAATATCATATTTATCTTTTTCCAACTCTTTCTCTAATCCTACATAAGTAGGCTAATCTATAGACGGACTCTAAACATATAATTGTCTATATGGTAGCCATTTGTTTGCGACAAAGTTAGTAGAAAAAAATGTTTTTCCACTACCCGATTCTCCTAAAATTATACCACGTACTACATCTGGAAAGAATCCACCACCTCTTTTATATTTACCTACACGGAGAAAATTTTATATTAATTCATGATACAATTTTTAATTACATTTTACTATTTTTTGTATTATCGGTGGACCATCATGACATTATAGAATAAATTATAATACAACATAGTAAAATTTAAAACTAACACTTACCTAACATGTTTTATCATTTGCCATAGTAAAAATTCATAAGTGCAAAGTTATAATCTTTATCTGTGTATCATTGTAAAACGTTATAATGCTAAACCTCAACTTTTACAATTTGAACAATAATAAATTCGGATATCTTTTTCTTATTGTTCTCATTTCCATATTCAGAAGTCGACATATTTATTCGTTTAACATACCTATATTATAATAGAAACGCGACATAATTTAAAAAAAAAAGCAACGACTGGCAACGATCTTATATCTAAGATCTCTTAAATATAATCTTAAGACATCATTAGCAAATGAAAAAAAAGTACATTAACATGTTGAAGTTTTAAGATGATATTAATATAAGAGGTAATTATGAGTACCTGCCAATATATATATAATTACATGGTTATATTTTTTCTGAAAGTTATTTTATCATTCTAATAATTTTATTATCTTACAAAATCATTTTCAAATTTGTCCAAAACAAAAAGACTGAAATAGAAAAGATAAAAAAAATACAAAAGAGAAAAGTATATATTGTTGTCAAACTGTTTTATATTTTTTCCGATATAATTTATCAATTAATTTGACAGCATTTCAAAGATATTAATTATGAATAGATGAGATACATCATTCGAAAAATAATAGGTTAGATAGAAAAGTGCAAATAAATAATATAATTATAATGATTGTAAATCGAATATTTACGTTTTTTTTTTCTTTCACTTTCTTCACAGCACTTTCTTTTATTCACAGTACTTTTATAACGACACTACTTATAGCGTAACGATTAAGAAAGCTTTGGACCGAAAAGTTACCGAAATGCGCAAATCGTTTTGCGTTTATGACTGAGCCTGCGGCGTTTATGACTGACAATGAGCCTACTGCGTATACGCTTCTGGCTTCTGTTACTGCGTAACTGTTCAAAAATTCGTGCGCTCGACAAGATCTTGCAAGCAATGCTTATCGTTTTCCCTTTCTTTTCGAGTCCTTAATAACGAGTTACCGAATTTGAAACGTTTACATGATTTCGACGTAACTTTTACTATGGCAACACTGCTTTTTGTCATATAGATAAAGTAATTTTTGTGAAACCGGCGCTCAAGCCATATTCTAAAGTGGGAATAGTTTATTTTTACTATGGTGTGCAGTAAAAATTCATTCAATATATATTTTTTACTTTTCTCGCAATACTAATTTATATCCAGCAAGTTTTTGTTTTGTAACATAAATCTTTTTACTATGAGACAGTGTAAAAATTGCGTTGCTTTATTGTTTTTAAAATAATGACCATAACATTTAAACTTATAATTCCTTGATGGTCCGCAGCTACTACGACATTATAGTAATATTTAATATAAAATTTTCTCCGTGTATAAAATTAAGATGTTTCATTTTTAAACGATGTTTGGACATTTATTAATAATAAATAGAAGAGTATTTTAAAAAACGAATGTATGTTTATCGAAAAAGTTATAAGTATTCTTTAAAATGTAAAATCGGTATATCACTTAGTAAAGCAATATTTGCGGCATCAAGTTTATCAGGTATTGGTGTTACACCATTATTTGCAATAAGTGCCATATCTGCTATAATTAAAATATTAGATAATGAATTCAAAACATCATTAAAATTAATGGATAGGCTTGAAGAATATAAATTATCATTTAATTTTGTTCAAAATTGAAACATTAAAATTTCGTTTCTGAATTTCGCCGTTATATTCAAACGATTGCCTCAGAAACCAAGACACGAGCGAGAGCAAAAAGCGTCGCGATCACCCGCCCGGTGCGTGATCGCGTTAGTCTATAGTGAAAAACCGTGACAAACACCTGATTCGAGAACGTCCGATACCGAAAAACTTGTTATTCACATCGGCAGAATGCGAGTTTTCGCGTTCGGTCGATTTAGTCTGCCTACGACAACGATTCGAGCTGGTCGATAGCAATCGATCATAGTTTCGAATATCATCATTTCTCGTATGATATTCTTTCGTGTCTTATTCTCGCTCGTGTCGCGTACGCAGTAGGCTTACTCGTCTCAAATTCGGTCCGAATTGTCTCGCCATACGATCGCATTCATATTCTCGCGGCGGTCAATTCGGTCATATCTCCAACTGTATTCTTCAAATCAGTTAGTGCTAAGACATTGTGAATATTAATTCTGGGGAGTCCGAGAGTCGACGCTCGTTAATCGCATCGCGAATGTCCTCTGCCTCGCGCCAAATTCCATCCGGTGTTCGCGTGCAAGATTTCCGCTCTCGCGAGAGTTTCTAGCAAGAAGCTCTTCATCAAGATTTCCGAATCGCGAAAAGGGGCAATCATTAACAGGACATTTTGAAGATATCCGTCGGATTCGCGGAATACGTGCTGTCGCTCGCTCCTATTATTCTAAATAAAACGAATAGTTAAAACAATCTGCACTCGACTCTTTTTTCAATCTCCTTATCCTCCAGCGGATCTACGGATTCGCGCTACATATTGCTTCTCGCTCATCTCTGAGCGTTTCTCTCAGTTTCGGGCGATCTCGTCGAGATCGACTCCCGAACATATTGGTCCTTCGAGCCGGATAGGAGGATACGTTCGCGAGTGAGTGATATTCTGACACATCCACGATGTCGGAGCACATCGCACATCAGCAGCAGCTGCAGCGTACGATTGAACGCTCTCTTGACAATTTCAAAAAGGTCGGCCGGAGCAACTTAACTCCGGCTAAAGTACGCGCGAGGATCTCTACGCTTAAGGACATCTGGATTCAATTCTCCAATGGACATGCAGAGGTGTCGCGGAAGGTCCCGGAAGCAATCCGGTCATCGCTGAGCTACTACAAGGAGAATCATTTCGACTCAACCTTCGCTGCCTATGAGAACGCTTTGGACCACATGTCGGAAATCTTGGAGGAAATGGAGCCGGCCGTGAGTCCAAATCCGTCTCTTTCCTCGACGAGGCTGCACGCGGACGCGTCCGCGTTTTCGTTATCGCATCTTCCGCCCATTAAATTACCTCCGTTCGACGGTAATTATGACGATTGGGAACAATTTCGCGATCGCTTTACGACGCTAATTCCTGAAAATTCGGATCTAAATGACTTTGCGCGCATGCATTTTTTATCATCGTGTCTGAAAGGTCGTGCGTTAGAATGTATCGCGAATATTTCTATAACGGCTGCTAATTTTGAAATCGCATGGAAGGCTTTGATCTCGCGCTACGAAAGCAAACGACGGTCGATAAATACACATCTTTCGACATTGCTTAACTTATCAACGATAACGCGCGAGTCGGCTTCCGAGCTGCAAAATTTATGTGACAAAGTCAATATCGCGGTAGCGTCCTTAAGAAATCTAAACCGAAAGCCGGAGGAACTTTGGAACGACATTCTCGTTCACCTTATCGTGCAAAAATTAGATCCGATCACGCGAAAAGCATGGAACGTGAAAGCAAGCGATACCGACGCTCCGCCGGCGTACGAGGATTTTCTTCGTTTTCTTCAATCTCGTACTCGCGCGCTCGAAGAATATGCTACAACCTCAAGCTCCAAGAACACTACAAAACCAATCGCAGCCTCGCGAGTTCATGCCGCAACCGCATCCGCTAATGCACAATCGCAGTGCTCGCTGTGTCCAGCCCGACACTTTATTAATGTATGTCCTACGTTCGTGAGCAAACATGCGAGTCAACGTCGCGATATAATCAAGCAACAAAAACGTTGTTTTAATTGTTTGAGCGCAAGGCATTCCGCACATGAATGCATAAGTAAATATTCTTGTCGGGTTTGTCACAAGAAGCATCATTTGATGCTACACATTGACTCGGATTCTAGCTCAAGTGCATTGAAAAATGCACAGTCTAATTGCTCGTCGCCTCAAGCGTCGGATGCGACGCCGGAGGTAAACTCGTTGAGCGCCTCAACCATAACGCGAAAGCGCTCACCCGTCCTTTTAGCGACGGCCTGGGTAACGGTTCGCAGTCCGTCGGGTCGCGCCGCTGTCGTTCGAGCTCTCCTCGATCAGGGCTCGGAAATGACATTCATTTCGGAAAGTTTAGCGCAAATCTTGCGCTTAAAACAAATTCGCATGCCGATCTCCGTTTCCGCCGTCGGCGGGATAAACGCGGGGACTTTTCAACATGCAACACACATAATTATTTCTCATCGAGAATCTCTCGCTCCGTCGCTCTCAACCACCGCGCTCATTCTAAAGTCGCTAACCTCTTACACTCCGAGAAGACAAGTGGATCTCTCGTCATTTTCTTATCTCTCCGATTTACCGCGAGCAGATTCGGATCCGACGAGTTCCGATCCTATAAATCTCATAATCGGAGCCGATCTCTATAGCGATATCATTCGCGACGGTATTCGCAGAGGAAGCGTCGGGCAACCCTTCGCTCAGAATTCCATTTTCGGATGGATAATATCGGGACCTCTCACATCGCTCGAGAGTAACGATCCCTCTCAGTCGACAATGACTTCCGTTCATTGCACTCGCGGTAGCATTTCCGCTCATCACACAATAAGCTCTCCCTCTCTCGAAGAGGAACTTCGTCGCTTTTGGGAGGTCGAAGAACTCCCCCGACAAACTCATCTCACACCGCAAAAAAAGCAGTGTGAAGAGCATTTTCGCTCAACTCATTCTCGCGACTCAAACGGACGGTACATCGTGCGGCTACCGTTCAAAAGGGGTCCTCCGATTGACATCGGAAATTCAAAACTTCGGGCGGAGAAAATGCTAAATTCGTCACTCCGCAGACTTCTTGATAAATCGGAGCTCGCGACAGAATATCGCGAATTCATGTTTGATTATCAGCGGCTGGGGCATATGCGGCCCGCGCCGATCGCTCAAACTCACATCAACCAACAGGTTTATCTCCCGCATCATGGAGTGATCCGGGAAAGTAGCTCTACTACGCGTCTTCGCGTTGTTTTTAACGCATCGAGCGTTACTTCTAACGGCACATCGTTAAATGATCATTTAATCGCCGGGCCGAAATTACAAACCGATCTCATGTCGGTCATCCTACAATGGCGTAGATACAAATACGTCTATTCATCCGATATCGCGAAAATGTATCGCCAGATTCACATCGATGCGAGGGATATAGATCATCAACGGATCTTGTGGAAGTCATCGCTATCGGAACCGCTCATCGATTATCAATTACTAACGGTTACGTATGGAATGTCCTGTGCTCCGTTTCTGGCCCTTCGGGTATTAAAACAACTAGTCATCGACGAAGGTCAGCATTTTCCGCTTGCTGTTCCTATCCTAAGCGATAATATTTATGTCGACGATCTACTTTTCGGAGCTGACGATACAACTCAGATCCGACTAGCGCGCGATCAACTAAATTCGATATTACACCGCGGCGGATTCTTATTACGGAAATGGGCGAGCAATTCGCCCTCTCTCCTCGAGGATATTGACATAGCGGATCACGGTTTAGCTACGAAAAAACCTCTCGCTGAAGACGAACAAATTAAAATCCTCGGAATCGGATGGAATCCGGCATACGATATTTTCGAATTTCGCGTATCACTAACGGATAATGTCCCGGAGACCAAGCGTACAATCTTGTCCGCAATCGCCAAATTCTACGATCCGCACGGATGGGTCACTCCGGTTACGATTACCGCGAAAATCTTCATGCAGCAACTCTGGCGACTAAAAATCGATTGGGATGATGTTATTTCCGAGCCACACATAGCCAAATGGAGAGAAATTTACTCTCGGCTCTCGCATCTCAGTAATTCGTGAATCACGCGTTGGGTCGGTCTCGGATCGAACACAAATCACGCCGAAATACATGGATTTGCTGACGCATCGACACATGCATATTCCGCATGTGTTTATATCAAAATCATTTCGTCATCAGGTCAAATCACGACAACTTTGCTCGTCGGTAAATCAAAGATCGCGGCATTAAAATCTCTGAGTATACCACGACTCGAATTATCCGCTGCATTGTTACTCGCGCGACTTATCGAGTTCGTTCGCGGATCGAACGGTTACAAGGATATTCCGTGCCATTGCTAGACGGATTCCACGATCGTGCTCGCGTGGGTAAGTCAACCTCCTTCACGATGGAAGACTTTTGTCGCCAATCGCGTTAATGACATTCAGACTCGTCTTCCAGACGTCGAATGGCGGCATGTGCCAACGGAGGACAACCCCGCGGATTGCGCTTTGCGCGGAATATTTGGCGATGAAATTATTAATCGCGAGCTATGGTGGCATGGACCTCCATGGCAGCTCTTCGATTCCGATAAATGGCCGTGTAACAATGAGCGTCTTCCTGAGGAAGCGCCTCTCGAAGAAAAGATTAGTTCGCTACAATGCTCTCAACCGCTCTTTAAATGGGACCTCGCTTCTAAATATTCATCGTGGCCAAAGTTAATTCGCGTCACCGCATATATCTATAAATTCGTAAATAAATGTCGGAGGAATCGCTCTTGTCGTGACACAAGCTCATTGTCGTTCTCGCCTTTGTCATCTCATTATCCGGCATCACAAAATATTGCGCTTTCTGCATACGACTGTAACAATGCCAGAACTCTCTGGATTAAGAAAATTCAAGCCGACTTATTTCCGACGGAAATAAACGCGCTATCAAAAAATCAGAGCCTCTCGTCGAGAAGCTCACTTCTCTCTCTTCGACCGTTCCTTGACCGGGACGGAGTTGTGCGCGTAGGAGGACAGCTTAATAAAGCTTCTTTGCCATTGTCCGTTCGACATCCGATCCTCCTTGCGTCACACCCGTTGGTCACACTTATCGTGAATCAAACTCATTTACGAGCGTTACATGCCGGACCGCAACTCACGCTAAATGTTCTGCGCCGCGATTTCTGGATAATTCGCGCTCGTAATATCGTCAAATCTGTAATTCACAAATGTGTTGTATGTACTCGCGAACGCGCCGCGATTCCCATACAAATCATGGGAGATCTTCCCGAACAACGCGTGACAGCGGCAGTCCGATGTTTTTTGCATTGCGGCCTCGATTACGCAGGACCCGTGCAAATTCGGGCCTCCGCTGGACGAGGGATTACGTCGCGTAAAGCATACATCGCGCTCTTTATCTGCCTTGCGACAAAGGCAATACATTTGGAGTTAGTAAGCGACTACTCCACTCAAGCTTTCTTAAATGCTTACTCTCGATTTTGTGCTCGCCGCGGTCTACCGCAATATATGTATTCGGATAACGGGACAACATTCGTCGGGGCGGACCGAGAACTGACCGTCGCGTACCGGTCAGCAGTACGAGATCCGAATTTCTTGAACCTGACAGCCTCCGATAATGTGACATGGAATTTTATTCCCCCGTCTGCTCCGCATTTCGGCGGGTTGTGGGAGGCGGGCGTCCGTAGCGTAAAAACGCATCTGCGCCGCGTGTTAGGGACTCATATGCTAACATTCGAGGAATTCTCGACTTTACTATGTCGAATCGAAGCGTGTCTTAATTCCAGGCCGATTGCGCCTCTCTCCGACGCTCTTGAGGACTACGAGTGCCTCACTCCCGGTCATTTCTTAATCGGATCAGCGCTTACTGTAAACCCGGAACCATCATTGCTCGATCTCAACGAAAATCGCTTGTCGAGGTGGCAATTAGTCCGACATGTCACTGAACGATTTTGGAAATTATGGAGCAACGATTATTTAAACACGTTGCAACAACGAGCAAAATGGCGAAAGGTAGAACCGCCGATTGATACCGGGCAACTCGTCCTCCTGCGTACGCAGTAGGCTTACTCGTCTCAAATTCGGTCCGAATTGTCTCGCCATACGATCGAATTCATATTCTCGCGGCGGTCAATTCGGTCATATCTCCAACTGTATTCTTCAAATCAGTTAGTGCTAAGACATTGTGAATGTTAATTCTGGGGAGTCCGAGAGTCGACGCTCGTTAATCGCATCGCGAATGTCCTCTGCCTCGCGCCAAATTCCATCCGGTGTTCGCGTGCAAGATTTCCGCTCTCGCGAGAGTTTCTAGCAAGAAGCTCTTCATCAAGATTTCCGAATCGCGAAAAGGGGCAATCATTAACAGGACATTTTGAAGATATCCGTCGGATTCGCGGAATACGTGCCGTCGCTCGCTCCTATTATTCTAAATAAAACGAATAGTTAAAACAATCTGCACTCGACTCTTTTCTCAATCTCCTTATCCTCCAGCGGATCTACGGATTCGCGCTACATATTGCTTCTCGCTCATCTCTGAGCGTTTCTCTCAGTTTCGGGCGATCTCGTCGAGATCGACTCCCGAACAAATTTTTATTGTGAGTTATTACATTTATTTGAGGCTCGACAAATATCTGAAGAAGAAATTTATTTATGTGAAAAAGATTTTATTAAAAATTTGAAATACTTTCTATGTGTAAAGTAGTTAAAACTGTTGTGCCTCCATGGAGGTACAGATATTTTGTTGGGATCGTTGGCCAATTGGAACTTAGGAGCTCAGGGTCGCACAGGGTCTTCTCACCGTTTTCATTAAATATGTAATCGTGTTAGAATAAAAGTTGTTTATTCAGATACATTAGCTTTAAATCTTCTTTTCTTTCTCGCACTTCAACTCGGCTTATCGCGGTATAGAGTTGCTTCGCGTGCCTGATATCGCTGCTGTCGTCGCGAGATCAGCTGGGACGTTCGTTATTATTAAAACAATTACAATTGTCCGTCTCATGATTACTTTTATTAAGTTCGACGGTACGGTATAATTTTATAATTTTATCTGCTTCGTGTGATTTTATGATTAAGACTGTCTAGCGCTCGATCGAGGTGGGTAATTTTATCACCTCCTGTTCGATTAGTTTTCGGAGGGGATAGCTTAGCGACAGGACCATAGGTGGTATTGTCGCTCGATTTTGGGTGGAAAAAACCCGGATGCAAGCTACGTATATTCTTTGCTTGCATTTCCGGCGCGTTCTTCAAGTCTCGCGATCGCGTGGCCTCCGCGCGTGGCTCGCTTTGTCAGCGATTGCGCTCGTAACTTTATACGTCTTCCTTGACTTCGAGTTATAGTCGGAAGACGTTAAATAATATTTAATAATTAATAATTATACTAATTTGGTTATAGCCGTTTTGGGCTATAACAAAACAAATGGAGATAAATGGTTATTCTTCAATGAAATAAATGACCGTTAGTAAAAACGATATTATTGATGAATTACACAAACCAGCAAGGAGAAATTATCCAAGAAGATCTACTATTACATTAGGAGTCGATGATCTTTGGCAGGCTGATCTTGTTAAAATGGATTCGGGTAACTTAAAGGGAATATCCAAAATTAATAAGGGATATAAATATTTATTAACAGTTATTGATACTTTTTCAAAATTTGCTTGGGCAATTCTTGTTAAAAATAAAACTGGAGAAAGCAATGAGTATTTGTTTTAAAAACCTATCTCCACAGCATAAACCACCAAAAAATCTACAAACTAATAATGGGAAAGAATTTTATAATAAAGATTTTTAAAAACTCATGAAACAAAATGAAATTAATCATTATTCAACATATAGTAATAAAAAAGCTGCAATTGTTGAAAGATTTAATAGATCACTCAAAGAATTAATGTGGAAACAATTTAGGATACAAGGTAATTACAAATGGATTGATATATTACCAAATTTGCTGAATATTTATAACAATAAAAAGCATAGAACTATAGGAATGACACCGTGTGAAGCGTCTGAAAGATTAAGTCCGAAGGATGTGTCCTTTGGACTTAAAACTAGTAAACTGCCTGAGAAGGCGTCTGAAAGACTAAGTCCGAAGGATGCGCCTGAAAGATACCTGAAGACGCGATTCAAAGTTGGTGATTATGTAAGGATTAATAAATTAAAGCATATGTTTGAAAAAGGATATATGCCTAATTGGTCAACTGAAATATTTGTAATAGATAAAGTTTTTAAAAACATACCTCCATATTATCATATTAAAGATATGAAAAGTGAAGAGATTAAAGGAACTTTTTATGAACAAGAACTACAAAAAATTAAAATTCCATCTAACATCTATTTAGTTGAATAAATATTAAAAAGAAAAGGAAATAAAGTTTATGTTAAATGACTAGGCTTTGATAATACACATAACCAATGGATAAATAAGAAGGATCTAATCACTTCTTAAGCAGACTTAATAAAAAATTTCCCATAATAAATGGAAAGAAAATGTTCCACGTGTCAAATCAATAAACCACATTCTGATTTTGTTAAAGCAAAAAAAATAAAATGTGGAATCAGTTACATGTGCTATGAATGTAAGAAACTTCGAAATAAAAAAATTACTTGTGATGTATGTTTAAAAGAAGTTCCAAAACGATGCATGACTAGACATTTTAAACTAGAATGGCATATGAAATTACAGAAATTTATTAATAAAATATTACGAGAAAATGATGAATTACATTCGCAACTTTCACAAATTTAAAACTCTGAAAAAAAATATATATTGATAAAAATTTTTCCCATAATAAATGGGCTCATTATTCGAACAATTTCCTTTTCATGAAAATATTTTTTCTCAACCGAGAAAAAGGAAAGATGGAATTATAAATAAATCAAAAGACTTCGAAGAATTACCAAACAATTATTGCGATGAAGAAGAAGAAGTCAAAGTTGTGAGAGCTAATGGTGCGTGGAATGACATTGTTCAAGATTGAAACGTTGAATTTAATCGATGAATTTAAACTGTAAATTCAACCGACAAATTTGAACGGTAAGAGCCGCAATCAAAACACGAGCGAGAATAAACATCGTCGCGATCAGCCGATCGGCGCGTGATCGCGTGATCATAACAAAGAAAAAGTGTGACAAACACCTAAATTCTCGAACGTTCGGTGCCGAAAATATCCTATTATGGAAATCGGTCGACCGCGACTCTTTTCCGTCGTTATTCAGTCTGCCTACGACAAAGATTCGAGCCGGTCGAAATTCATCGACTTTTCGCATTCGCATTTTGCTTATTCTCGCTCGTGTCGCGTACGCAGTAGGCTTACTCGTCTCAAATTCGGTCCGAATTGTCTCGCATACGATCGCACTCATATTCTCGCGGCGAGCGATTTAATCACATCTCAATTCGTTTTCTTTAATTATTTAATGCTCAGATATAGTGAAAGTTGGGGCCTCCGGTGGCTCAGTGCCTAGCGCGCCTGACTCACATCCCGGAGATCTCGGGTTCGATTCCCGACTCGACCCTGGCCTGTGCTTTCCCATTTTTACTTTCCTATCACCTCCCAAAAAATTCCTTCCTTTTCTCTTTCCCTAAGAAGAATTTACTCATATATTATCCTATATAGTACCTATAACCAGTTTATGGCCGTATGGCGAGTATTCGCCGGAGCCAACCCTATACCTAAGCAAGCAATAGTGAAAGTTAATTGTTTGGAGTTCGAGAGTCGACGCTCGTTATCCGCATCGCGAATGTCCTCTGCCTCGCGCTAAATTCCATCCAGCGTTCGCAATCAAGATTTCCGTTATCGCGAGAGTTTCTAGCAAGAAGCTTTAATCAAGATTTCCGAACCGCGAAAAAGGGCAGTAATTAACAGGACAATCAAGATATCCGTCGGAACCGCGGAACACGTGCCGTCACTCGCTCCTATCGTTCAAAATAAAGGAACATCGCAAACAATCTGCACTCGATTCTTTTCCAAAATCTCCTGGTCCTCCAGCGGATCTACGGATTCGCGTTATACACAGCTTCTCGCTCATCTCTGAGCGTTTCTAAAGATTCGGGCGATCTCGTCGACATGGTTGTCGATTATACATTCTATTCGGATATAAATAGTTATGATTTAAGTATATTTCTTAGAAGAACAAAACCATACGTAGAAGATAAAATACGAACTGGATTTAGAAGACATATGGGTATAACAGTAAAATTAGTTGCAATGGTGCAATATCATGTATTGGATTTATGTGGTAATGTAATTGACTTACACACACATTATTTTCATAGTTATGCTGAACATATTTTATCTCAGGATATGATTTCTGCTGTAATCAATTTTATGCATAATGAAATTTTACATAAATTTGCAAACTTTAATACAAAAAATACAAAGTTTACATTCGATAGAGTTATTCAACTTGATTTACAGTCCGATAATCATACCCCTCTTCGTGGTGGAACTTATGTTAAATTACCCAATTATATTATAGCAAAAAAATGCTGCGTTAATGTTAACAATAGAAAAACTAATAAATTCAAATGCGAGAAGCAAGAAAATCTTAGATGCTTTGAGTATGCATTAGAGAGTATACTTAATCCTGCTAATCATCATGTAAAAAGACCTTCTAATTATAATACAGTGTTCTAGACCACCCGTACACCCCTTTTCTTTCAAAAACTAAGCATTTTAGAGAAAAACGTTTTGAACAAAAATTGTATGGTTTTGAGGGGAACATAAGATGGTGTCATTGGTTTGACCTTGGATGGCATCGTTAAGGTCAAGTCAAGGACACCTTTAATTTCTTAAATGATATCCCTTATTTTTTATTGCATATTCTTATAGCTTATGTCGAGAGCTTTCCAAAACACTATAATAAAGTATTTTTTCATTAAGTACTTTTTGAGTTATTTTATATTTTAATCTGACATATTTTGATATAAAAAATAAAATATCTCGTAAAATATTTAGTTCTCGATAATCTTATCGTAACACTTTTATGTACAGAATAATGAGACAAATCAATTAGTAAAAAAAAATAATTGTTTTTAAGAAAAAGTATGTAATTATTTATAATGTATTTTTTTAAACAATTATTTGTTTTTTTTTCTTTACACTAATTGATTTGTCTCATTATTCTGTACAAAAAAGTATTACGGTTCTTTGCTTGCATTTCCGGCGCGTCGTTCTTCAAGTCTCGCGATCGCGTAGCCTCCGTGCGTGGCTCGCTTTGTCAGCGATTGCGCTCGTAACTTTATACGTCTTCCTCGGCTTCGAGTTATAGTTGGAAGACGTTAAATAATATTTAATAATTAATAATTATACTAATTTGGTTATAGCCGTTTTGGGCTATAACATAAGTGATAATTATAAAGATAGAAAATGTATACATCTTTTAATATACAAAGAGCATGTAGTTGGAATTAAAAATTTGAGTGCTTTATTAAGAGGACAAATAACAAAACAATGTAGAAAGCAATACATATGTGAAAAATGCAACGATTCGTTTGAAAAAGAAGAAAAGTATAATGATAATGTTGCTCTATGTATATATGAAAAACAAAAAATAAAAATGCACACTAAATTAAATAGACAATATTTTTCCATAGGTGCAGAGCAATATCATCCATATACAATTAGTTCAGATTTTGAAGCAACATTAGAAAAGTCGAATGCGAATCAAGAACCGAAGGTTTGTCAATTATGAAGAATGTCGAATGCGAAGCATTCAAGAACCGAAGATTTGTCATTCATAAATATAAGCCAAATAGTTTCTGCTTTGATACAATAGACGAAACACAATTAATAAATAATGGAAGTGTTGAACAGTTAATGAATGAATTTAACAACCTTATACAATATCATCCATATACAATTAGTTCAGATTTTGAAGCAACATTACAAAAATCAATTATGAAAAATGTCATTCATGAACATAAGCCGAATAATTTCTGCTTTGATACAATAGACGAAACACAATTAATAAATAATGGGAGTGTTGAACATTTAATGAATGAATTTAATAATCTTATCGTTAAATATGCAAAAAAATATTATGAACTTAGAAAAGTAAAAAAACCAATAGCAATGACAAAAGAGGATATTGTCAATTTCAGAAAAGCTAAAAAATGCCATATTTGCAATGGTAAATTTAATGAAAAATTAATAAAAGTAAGAGATCACTACACAGAGCGTTATCGTGGGGCAGCTCATGACAGCTGCAACTTAAAACTAAAATTACCAAATTTTGTACCAATATTATTTCATAATTTGAAATATGATTCTAAATTATTTCTAAGATGGATTTTGAAACTAGGAGCTAAATACGAAAACGGGCAGAAAAATAAGAAAGCTCTAAATATAATACCAAACACAAAAGAAAATTATGTTACAATTTCTATAAAAAACATAGTTGTCCAAAGTTGTGCAAATATCAAAGATATTTATAGTGAAGATGTTATAAAAAATATAAGAATATAATTTATAAAATTAATGCAATTTATAGAGATAATGATTCTAGCAAAAGACCAGCTTCAAATAAATATACAAAATAGGAATATATTTTGAGATATTTGTGGGAAGAAATGAGTGAGTCAAAAATTAAAAAAGGAAGTAAAAAAGGGGGTGGTTTTATTAATAAACTTTCAAATAAACTAACCGGAAAGGTTCCAGAAATGCATTTACTGGGATATAATGCTTGTGGAACTTTTACGAATGTTGAGGAGAGATTAAAAAAAGGGTGGAAAGGAATAAATCCTTTAGATGAACATTGCAAACAACACGATCTTTTTTATTACACAAACCCAAATGTAGATTATAGTGAAATAAAGAAAGCAGATAAAACTTTACAAGAAGCAACGTGGATGAGAGTATTATCACCAGATGCTAGTAAGTCAAAAAGATTTTGGGCGTGGTTTGTTACAAATGCCATGAAATTAAAAACAAAATTAAGAATGGGACACATGAGTGAAAAAGATTTGTTATCATTATTAAAGAGGGCATTGGAAATATATGAAAAGAATCCACAATTGGCTAAGAACATTTTAAAATATTATGAATATCAAAATCATCCATATAAAACAGCTGGATTGATATCAAGCAAGACTAAGTGTATTGAGAACTTAGGGGGTTTTCCTTGGTTAACAACTCTCCCAATGATTTTCGCTGGCTTATATTATCTTATGAGTTTGGGTATGGATATATATAGAACAGTTAAAGAGAATTCTGGGTGAAAAATTTCTGGATGAAACATTAAAAGAACAGATTAGACATAATAAGACATCCGAAGGACACGACGAAAGACTAACCTATGTAGATAAAATTCAGGCAGATAAAATGATGCCCTTTGTACATTATAATTTCGATGTCCCGCGTGAAGAAACTTTCAACACACCAAAATACCAGCCATCATTCTTTAAATATCGTTATTAAATGGAGTTAAATCTATCGCTTTATCAAAAACAACAATTGAAGAAAGCTTGGTTTTATGATACAGGTGAAAAAATTAAATTGAATCCAAAAAAATTTTTAGAAACAAATGCTGATTATTATGGACTATTTCCATCATTATCTATTAGAAATGCAAATAAAGTATTTAGGCAAATGGAAAATAATAAAGGTGCAGAACTCAGCCTATCTAAAAAAGAAGAATTTAGTATTAAAAGCTTTATCAGACGACGATATAAAACAATATGTAAAAAAACTTAAAATACCTAATTTTAGAAACGTCTATTTAAATTTAAATGAATTACCTAAGAAAATTAGAAAAAGGAGTGTGGTATTGTTAATCTTTTTTTTCATTGGGTTTGCTATTTCAAAAATAATAATCATATATATTATTTTGATTCTGTTGGAGGAGATGCGCCTATAAAATTGAAAAATTATTTCAGGGGAAATAGACTCATTATGAATACAAAGAAAGTACAAAAGAAAGGTGATCCAGCTATTTGTGGTTACTTATGTATAATAGTTCTTTATTTGTTGGGAGTTAAAAAAATAAAATGGGAAGATATAATAAAAACAATCAGAATAGGTGATATTAAGAATGTTTTATACTATAAGCGTCCTTCAGACTTAGCGTCCTACGGATTAAGCCTTTCTGACGCGTCTGAAGGTAAATGACATTGATGTATTGCCTAAAGTGTAACACAAAAACAAAATCAATGCGCGAGCATAAAGAAAATAAAAATGGTAAATGGAGATTACATACGTAAAATATAACGCATATTTTGATAGCAAATTGTGACAAATGTGATTCAAAGAAATCACAGTATATAAAAGCTCCAAAATGCAAAAATATAAATCTTATAAATGGCATCAAAACATAGTTCATGTCAAGCCCTTTTGTTTGAAAAATATCAAGATAAAATTTTGAAATTACAATACAAGTATATTTATTCTGAAATTAAAAGGCATGGCAAGGAATATGATTTTCATATAAAATTTAATGATAAACATGGTTTTATGCCAAACAAAACAAGAAATTTACCAAAAATACGAGTTACAAAGGAAGATGGAAGTGCTTATCCTGAAGGTACAACTAGCTTTTTAGTTAACAATTATTTTGCGTACATGTGGAGTTTGATTAAAGTTTCAATGTTCAATACTGAGTTGGATAATAATTATAACGTGGGTCATGTTAATACATTGAAAAAGCGTGCTAATATTTCAAACGAAGGCGAAGGAAGTGGTCAAGCAATTGGTTTTATCGCTGAGAAAAAATATGGTTTGATTAAGGGTGATGGTTTGTTTTATCCTATAATTGATATGGGAAATTTAATTCCTGGTTTCTTTGATGATATAAATGGGCCTATATTTGGTGTAGACATACACATTGTAATGACTTTAAAAGACGATTTGAGTGACTCTTTGTTTACGTTTAGTGACGCTGAAATAACTCCACTTCGCGGAAAAATTAATTTAGAAAGTTATCGTTTAAAAGTTTGGTATATTGAATATGATGAAATTACAACGACAAAATTGATAGATGAATTGAAACAATTTAGTTTAGGTGGTAAATATGTGTTTACATATAAATGCTTTCAGTGTGTAGAATATAGATGATTATCTGATTTAAATACTTTACGTATATCCTTAAATGATTTTGTTTTTATTCTGCCCTTACGGAAAAATACACTCAACTTTTGGGTGTTAACCATTAAAAAAATATCAAAAAGAACCTTCAAAGTTGGGTATGATTTCGGACCATTGGTTAAAGGTTAACCTTCAAATGATAGTTAATTGATGATTAACCTTCAGTTAATGGTTAATCCTTAAAAATAACGGTAACCCTGAAAATAAGAATCCTCAAATGAAAGTAACACCCAAATGAGAGTAAATATTTGAATGTTCTCAATTTGCATTCGATAATACATGCAAAATCATCATCAGATGCGGGATTTATATACATATACTCTTATTAGGATATTACTCTCATTTTCATTTCAGATTCCTTAAACAAAGTAGTAAATGAATGATAAAAAAAATCAACTCTGATTTCTTATTTTTAATTACATCTTTCAAAAAATCAACTTTTATTTCTCTAAATACGATGGAAAGTATAATTTATGAAACAAATCATATAATATCAAATAAAATATATCAAATAAAATAAAACGTAAAGTATTTTGTATACATTTAAAATAAAACTTGTATTTAAAATCTAATCTTGTATATATATATATGTATATTTGTACAATATACATATATGTATATTGTATATAATATATTGTTGCGTCCCTGCGGGTCGTCTAAAGCGGTTATTCATGAATCTGCTGTATTTGTATCCGGGAGAACGTTGCTAAGCGTTGTTGTTAAACAACGGCGGACATCTTGAGAGAGATCGGCCATCTTGAGTCTCGCGACGGATGTCATTCCGGGCGGACATATTTGAGATACGATTACCGTTATTAACCGTTCTGTGTTCCTTGTTCAATTGTGTGTTCTGTGTTATTATTAAAGTTCCTTTTGTTCTTTTAAAGAGTGTTAATCATTTACGTCGCGGTACGCGAGTGCCGTTTGTGTCGCGCGTGTTCGAGTATTATCGAAGTCGACGCGCGGACGCAACATTTTGGGGGCTCGTCCGGGATACGATACGACGGAGTGGACGATTTTCTGGAGACGATTTTCTGGAGAATTGTGTGTTTCTTTTCGTCTATAAAAATGGAACAGGAAAATTCGCCGACGGCAGGAGTTTCGACGAGAAAGAGGAGTCGATTGACTTCAACGGCGGCTACGACATCGGGACCATCATTGGAAGCGATTACACTTCAGTCGGCGATGCGAGAGATTCGTGAGCTACGCGAGGAGCGGTTGCAGCAGCGAGCCGATTTTGAGACGCAATTGCGCCAACACGATGAGCAGCGAGCTATATTTGAAGCACAACTGCGCGAACGCGACGAGGCGTTACGGGGAATGGAACAGAGGATTCGTCTGCTGGATAACAACAACCAGCTAAGTCGCCCCATTAACAGAAATTTTTTGCCTAATATTGCGCCTAATTTCGAAAGAGACGCGCGTGTTAATATTAACACAGAATTAGGCTTTAAATTGAAGCCGGACATTTTTGACGGGACTGTTCCGCTAAGAGAGTTCTTCTCACAGTTTGAGTTAATTGCGCGAGCAAATAGGTGGAGTGACGCTGCGAAAAGCGTCGCTCTCATTTCATGTCTTAGAGGAAAGGCGCGTGCGGTATTGGAGTGTGTCGTTAATATTGAAAATCTCGATTACGCAGAATTAAAGTCTAAATTAGAGTTGCGCTTTGGGGAAGGATTGTTATCTCAGTCTTATTATTCCCAATTTACGAACAGAAAACAAAAGTTGGGGGAAGATGAGGCCACCTTGGGCTCTGATATTGAACGGCTTTCGCAGTTAGCGTATCCCGAATGTACGCACGAAGTTCGTGATAAAATTGCTTGCGCGCAATTTGTTACCGCTTTGTCTAATGGGTTTGTGAGAAGGACTCTGCAGTTGGAAGGAATCACTTCCTTGAAAATGGCCATACAAAGAGCCATGGCGGTGAAAGTCATACAGGAAAGTAATTTTGAAAAGACGGAATAATAATTTCAACTTTGGCAATAACAATAACAACAAAAATAATTTTGCTAAAGGAAGGAGGTTCAAAAATTTTGATTTTGGGAATAGGAACAATTTTAACAAATTTGACGGAAAAAGGAATTTTGGAAATTCTGGCGATAAAATAAAAGAGAGGAAACAGGAACAAAATAAAATTTTTTCCAAGAGTTCTAACTCTAGTAATAATAAAATGTTTGTAAAAGAATGTTGGCAATGTGGAGGCTCAGGTCATTTTCGAGCGGAGTGTCCGTTTTTAAAGAAAGGGGAAAACTGAGTTTTGTCGAGCTGTTTGGGGCAGGTTCGACGCGAGAACGTGAAGCCCCAATAGAGTTACAGAGTTATTGTTGTAATTGTAAAAATGTTAATAATAATACTGGCACTAATAATAAGAAATTATTTAATTTTAGAGGATTTATCGATGGACAGTTATGTAATTTTAAAATTGATACGGGTTCGGATGTGTCTCTTATCAGGAGTAATTTTGTTAGAATGCCTAAGCGGCGGATTCCTCTTGATAATTCTTTTCATTTGAAATATCCCACAGGGGAAGAAGTCCCCGTAAAATTTAAGGTAATCGTGATAATTAGCTTGGGAAAATATTCTGTAGAATTTCCGGTTTTTGTTGCTGATATAGCTGAGGATTGTTTATTGGGGAATGATTTTCTGTCCATAGTTAATTTGGAAAATATTTTTGAGCCAATCTTTGGCGATTCTAATGTGGGGAAAAAGGAAAAGTTTTTTTGCTCACGCATTGAAAATTGTGTAGATGAGGTTCCTCCATTTTTGAAAGAACTTTTTCAGAAGGAATCTCAAGATTTTTCAAGTAAACAGAAGGATATTTTTGCTCGATTTTTGGTAGAGTTTCAGGATATATTTTCGGAGGAAATAGTAGCTGGAAATTGTGATGGGGTGGCGCATGAAATTAATGTGAATAATTCTAATCCAATTAAGCAGGCTCCCCGACGAATACCGTTGCAAATGCGGGAAGAGGTCGATACAATTATTGAGGATATGAGGCGTCAAGGTGTAATTGAGGAATCGCAAAGTCCATGGGCGTCTCCTGCGGTTTTGGTAAAAAAGAAGGATGGGACGATTAGGTTCTGTGTTGATTACAGAAAATTAAACGCCGTGACGAAAAAAGATTCTTATCCAATGCCTCGGATTGATGATATACTTGACCAGTTATCCGGAAATTCTTGGTTTTCTTCGTTAGATTTGAAGAGCGGATATTGGCAAGTGAAGATTCGTTCAGAAGATAAGGAAAAGACGGCATTTTCAATTGGAAATGGCTTGTGGCAGTTTACATGTATGCCATTTGGACTCTGCAATGCTCCTGCCACTTTCGAGCGATTGATGGAAAAGGTTTTGAAAAAATTATCCAAGATTTGTCTAGTGTATTTAGATGATGTAATTATCTTCGGTAAAAGTTTCGAGGAGATGCTGGATCATTTGAAGCAAGTCTTCTTGCGATTACGCTCTGCCAATTTGAAGTTGAATCCGAGGAAGTGTTCTTTTTTCAAAAGGGAAATTAAATATCTCGGTCATATTGTTTCTGAGGGAGGAGTTACAACGGATCCTGAGAAAATTTCTGCTGTTAGGAATTGGCCGGTACCTCGGACCAAGAAGCAGGTGCGTAGTTTCTTGGGTTTTTGTTCTTATTATAGAAAATTTGTGAAAGGATTTTCTTTAATAGCTAAGCCATTATTTTCTTTGACCGAGAATTTAGCAAAGTTTGTGTGGACGGAACAATGCGAATCAGCTTTCCAGAGGTTAAAGAAATGTTTAATGTCTTCTCCTATTCTATCTTTTCCCAGGAATGAAGGTCAATTTCTTCTGGATACTGACGCCTCAAACCATGGTATTGGTGCAGTGTTATCTCAAATCCAGGACGGCTCAGAAAAAGTTATTGCTTATTATAGTCGTGTCTTAGGTAAAGCGGAAAGGAATTATTGTGTAACTCGGCGGGAGTTACTTGCTATTATAGATTCGTTAAAGTCATTTCATCACTATTTGTACGGACGTAAATTTGTGATTAGAACTGATCACATTTCTTTACGATGGTTGATGTCATTTAAGAATCTTGAAGGTCAAATGGCACGATGGTTGGAGCGAATCCAGCAATATGATTTTGAGATTTTTCATCGGAAAGGGAAACTTCATGGGAACGCTGATGGATTATCAAGACGCCCTTGTGCAGAAATCAATTGCAGCTATTGCAACAGAATTGATATGAAGAAGGAAGAACTTGTTGGAAGAATTGTCTTTGAGTCGGATAATTTAGAGAATTGGAGAAAGGATCAGTTGGAAGATCCGACGATAGCGAAGATCTTACTTGGTAAAGAAAAGGACCAGCGTCCTTCTTGGCAGGAAGTTGTTTCTGAAGGTTCGGTTTCCAAAATTTATTGGTCGCAGTGGGATTCTCTCATTTTTAAAAATGGTGTTTTATTTAGGAAGTGGGAATCTCCTAATTTGCAGACTTCTGTTCTTCAAATTGTAGTTCCTCGAAAGAGAATTCGACAGATTTTGGAAGAAGCTCATGATTCTTCTTCCGGTGGACATTTTGGAGTGAACAAGACCTTAGGGAGGATTCGGAAACGATTTTATTGGGGCACCTGTAAGCAGGATGTTGAAAATTGGTGCAAGTCTTGTCACGTTTGTGTTGCTAAGAAGGGACCTTTTGATAAAGGAAAATCTGAACTACGAATTTATAACGCTGGAGTTCCATTTGAGAGGGTGCAAATGGATATTTTGGGTCCATTTCCGACGTCTTCTACAGGAAATAAATACTTATTGGTTGTCTCTGATTGTTTCACCAAATGGGTCGAAGCTTTTCCATTGAAGAATTTTAGGGCAAATACTATTGCGGAAGTCTTCGTAAATCAAGTAATTTCAAGATATGGTGTACCTTCAGAATTACACACTGATCAAGGAAGGAATTTTGATTCTCGTGTTTTCTATGAATTGTCAAGTTTGTTGGGAATTAAAAAGACCAGAACAACCCCATTTCATCCTCAGTCCAATGGTTTGGTCGAACGTCAACTTCAAACAATTATAAATTATTTGGCTAAGTTTGTTTCGGAAAATCAACGAGATTGGGATCGTTGGATAGGAATGTGTTTATTAGCTTATAGGTCAGCTAGACACGAGACTACAGGGATTTCTCCAGCCGAATCATGTTTCGGTCGAGATTTGAAACTACCTTTAGATCTTCTTCGTGGTAGCCCTCCAGTAGTTGGAGTGGATGTTTCGGAGGAAAGTTATGTGTCAGAATTAAAAGAAAAATTGAATGAAATTCATGATAGGGTTAGGCAACGCTTAAGTTTGAAGTCTTCGAGAGCAAAAGCTTACTATGATCGTAAGGCTCGTCAAATTCATTTTGAGTGTGGGCAGAAAGTCTGGTTGTTTAATCCTCGTAGGATTGTGGGTAGGTCTCCCAAGTTACAAAGCAATTGGGAGGGTCCATATAAGATAGTTAAAAAGCTTAATGATGTTGTTTATTGTATCCGGAAGTCTAGTAGGCATAGAAATAAAATAGTTCATTTAGATCGATTGGCTTCGTATCATGAAAGGCGGATTTAAGTCACATCCGAAACCTGATTTATGATTTATGTTACTTGTTATTGGTTAATTTTCTTTCTGTTTTTTTTTTAAGGGATTGAAGAAGATGGTTTATGGAATCTTCTTTCAAAATTTTGTTCTTCAAAGACCATCGTTGAAGACTCTGTCTCTCCCCGGTTTTTGACCGTGGTTTTCCCGTGGGACGAAGGGCGAATGCCGAGACAGGGACTTGAGGTGTCCTCTTAGAAGGACGGTGGGTCCACGGATGATACCCCCCTCTTGTCCGAAGATTCGCTCCCTTTTGAGATGCGGAGATGCAGCAGCTTTGAGTATTTCCGAGAATAAGGCGAACTACGGGGGACGGCTACTGTAGTTTCAAGATGTATCAAAGTCGATTGGGTTCTGGATTTTAACGGTGCTCGGTAACCTGCAGCAGCAGCTCAGGGTAGAGCAGGAAACCGTTTCTGTGCCCTGGAGTCGACGTTGGATGTTCTTGTCAAACGGGTTCGATGACAGTATCCTGTATATTCCTGGAGGGTGTGTGATTGGGGCCAATAAATAATGGCGCTCGGTAACCTGTAGCAGCAGCTCAGGGTAGAGCAGGAAGTCATTAAGGCACCCTGGAGTCAACGCCTTGGAAAAAGAGGACAACGATCAACCCATTTAATTTGGAAGAGCCTTCATTGATTGTCGGGACGACAATTTTGAAGAGGGGGAGTAGTGTTGCGTCCCTGCGGGTCGTCTAAAGCGGTTATTCATGAATCTGCTGTATTTGTATCCGGGAGAACGTTGCTAAGCGTTGTTGTTAAACAACGGCGGACATCTTGAGAGAGATCGGCCATCTTGAGTCTCGCGACGGATGTCATTCCGGGCGGACATATTTGAGATACGATTACCGTTATTAACCGTTCTGTGTTCCTTGTTCAATTGTGTGTTCTGTGTTATTATTAAAGTTCCTTTTGTTCTTTTAAAGAGTGTTAATCATTTACGTCGCGGTACGCGAGTGCCGTTTGTGTCGCGCGTGTTCGAGTATTATCGAAGTCGACGCGCGGACGCAACAATATATATATGTTGTATATATATATATATATATATATATATATATATATATATATATATATATATATATATATTATAATAGGCATTGTATGTTGAATCAATCATATTAAGCTTTTTTTGAAGTCGAGACTTTTTTGAAGTTCCGTGCGACATTCTTACATTTATTGGTTACTGCAGTATTGAATAACTGTTCCGCATTGTTCACATTTTTAAATGTGAGTAGTACATAATTTGTAAACAAATATATAAATTATTATTAAAATTTTATAAATTAATTTTAATTTTAACGTAGTTTTCTTGCACACAAATACTTCTTGTTCGCAGTATACATATGTATTAATATTACAGTGTTAATACAAATTAAAAAGAAGAGCAATTAATTGATTAAAAATGCGAAAAATTAAAAAAAAATCTTAATGGTAAATTTGGCTGTTCATTTTGCCTATGTCCAGGTGATAGAGTGAAAGTAGGAAATGGTTACGCTCGCGTATATTTGGAAAAAGGTAAAGCAAGAACAAAGAATCAACATTTAAAAGATTCTCAAAAAGCGATTAGAAAAGAAAAGGTTGTTCGTGGTGTAAAAGGCATGTCTCATTTAATGTTTGTACCTGGTTTTGATATTATACAATCATTTCCTTCGGAATATATGCATTCCATACTTCTAGGTGTGGTAAAATCCTTTATCATCGTTTGGTTTACAAATTGTCATAATCCTTCGAATATTGGTACAAAAAAGGATATTTTTGACGAAAAATTAACTTCAATCCGACCACCAAGTGAAATAACACGGACACCAAGATCAATCAATGATATTAAAGTTTGGAAAGCTTCCGAATTAAAAAATTTCCTTCTTTATTATTCTATGCCATGTTTAAAAAATGTACTTTCAAAACCTTACTGTAAACATTGGTCGCTTCTAGTTTTTGCAATATATAAGTTTTTATGCGAAAAATTAACAAATGAAGATTATGTACAAGCTGAAAGAGCACTTCAAATATTTGTTGAACGAATTCCCTTACTATATGGTGCAGAATGTATGAAATATAATGTTCATCTATTACTACATATACCAAAATCAATTAAATATTTTGGTGCTTTATGGGCTTGGTCAGCATTTCCTTATGAGAGTTATAATTATGTATTGAGGAAAATGTTACACAGTTCACAATTTGTTTTGAAACAGATTTGTAAATCTTATTTAAGATTGCAAAACATAAAATACAACGACACATTTAATAAAAGAAATTGCAATCAAGAAGAGAAAAAATTATTTAATCGTATGTTAGGTTGTGACCGGACGTTTCCGGCCACTGCAATAATTATGCAATAAGAAGCGAATATGTTTCCGAAACTAGGTTCTCTTACCTCCGTTTCACGGTCGCCAGCACGTTTTGACCATAAACGGCAAGGAAACGCTGTCTGCTCGCAATGGCTCGATTCAGCGTGGGTTTTCGTTTTCTCCATCAACGGCAAGGGCAGAAGGGTTGTCCGCTCGTACTGGCAGGATTCAAACAAGTTTTTTGGACAGCTTTCCATCCAAGCTCCGGGGATCCCTTGACTGTCCGCTCTTCGTGACAGGAATCAGCCGGCAAATGGCCGCTCCGCTCCTCACGTTTCTCGACGATTTGGCTACCCCGGTCGGATGTAGGTCCTCCTTGATGAAGACTGCTACTCCCCAGACGGCTACTCCTTGATCCACGTTCCGTTTCCCTCCTTGGTTAAGCCGCTCGACCTTCACGCACAACTCTCTGGAGTGCGACGGCGAACGATAGGTGAGAACTGGGCCCTTGTCGGATTCGTCGCGAGTAATTGAGAGAGAGACGGAATTTTGGCGTAACAAAATATATGTTTTATTTCTTCAATTTGAAGTACAACCTCGCTTCGTTGAGCGGAAATACAAAAAGATCCGTACGCGAGAATTGCAACGCGCACAATGTTAACCGCGGGAATTACGACGCAGGCTTAACAATAAATATCCCTCGTTGCGTCTTGACGACAATAATTTATTGGCCGTCCGTTCGCTATGGCAGTATTACGTCCTGGCGACTCCACGATTCCTCCTTTCCGCGAAGTTGCGGCAATGATAAGCGATCGGTGATAGAAATGAGTCGTTCGGTAAATAAAGCATCTTGCGTCACACATTCCTTAAACATTTAGTCACTTATCAATATCTATATCCACAAGTAACCGTGAGAAAGACGCGAGAGACCGGTGACGAAACCGCGCCGGTCGTCTAAAAATAAATAAAAACCAGTAGATACCCTCGCAGTAGAATTCTCCAGCGGAATAAAAAGCTGATACCGAAAAGATAATAAAATTCTCACGAAATATCTGATGAATACAACTAAATCAATAATGACGAAACTTCTGTGACGTCACATTGAGTAACGACAGAAAGTTGGACTTTTTCTAATCAGATCACGGGCGTAAGGGAAACCTAGAGCTCAAGGGATTCTGAACTGATCACCAATCGACGATCATCATGAGTGAAAATTTGAAAAGTAGGAGAAACACCCCGCCTAATGAGGACACTGGCACAATTTTTAATTCGTTGAAGTTTTGAAAGATTCCCACTCTTAGAAATTAGAATACACCCCGAAAAGAGAGATATAAAAAGAGGATTCAAAGGGATATACGATCACTTACATACTTGCTCTCCAGCTTCGACATAGTCTTATTAAGTGCCTTGGCACCGCGATACGCAAATCAGAGTTAATAGTGCTATACCAGTGTCCTCATCCAGCATCATCGTTGGTCAACCGCAACCAGAGCGATCCACAAGGCACGAAGCCAGTCTAACTATAAAACATGCACCTTCCATCTTCGAAATAAAAAGTAAGTCACATTCATCCATTTCATTTATTAACCCTCGCAATAAATAAGCGCTACGTTACACTCACTCTGGTTTCGTAGTGAAAACCAGATCCGGTACTACGTATACCATAACATCTAGCCGAATAGCAATTCGCAGGAGTCGGAGGACTCGCCGTCTGTTAAACTGCGAATTTTGCGACACGCATATAAAAAATCCACTACGCGTATCCACCGAACCTACTCTCCCTTCCTCGCCAAGATACTCCTCTCCCAGTTACTCCCCCATCTACTTCCCCGACTATATCACTCCAGCGACCGAACCTCCGCTTTCCCCACGTTCCTTCTCCTCACTATCCACCATTCTTTTGAACAATTCACCCCCATCTTCCACGCAGTTTTCAGAAGCAGATTTCATAAAAGCTATAGAGGAGTTCTGCAATGAACAACCCGACTTAGAATCCGCTTAATCCTACCAGGATTAAAGTAACTGAAATATCTCCCTTCATTCTCCCTCTCCATGACTCCATATTTCCTTTCTCACTCACACACACATGTTTGTTCGTTTTTTATTTATTTAATTAAATCATCACATTGTATCACCCAGTCAGAATCTAAATTTGACTGTAAAATCATTCCATTGCATTTCTGACTGATGTCCTCCGTATTAATGTAACACCCGCGAATTAAAACACACACATACACATGTACACTCATCGAGAAATTATAATCAACAATATTTTATTTTAAATTTTTTATAATCATGTATATCCACCATTTACTTTAAAATGAATAAATTTACATTTTGTTAATTTAAAAATCAAAATAACTCTTTATTAAACCCCCCCCCCACACTCATTCCTTTAGTCGAAAGATCGCACTTGGTCCCATCCCGCGTAAAAGAGATTAAATTCTCTTACCGAAAAGGGACCACCGAACGAACGTGAATAACCAGCGTAACAGCGATTCAATCGTTTACCTGCTTTTCAGACCTGTCAGTTCGTTCGACCCGATTCCAAACGCCACGAAACGTTTAATTTCGGAAAAATAAAAGATAGTTGTTGCGCCCTTCCGTCGACTCATCCTTCCCCGAGTCTGGACGTAACAGCAGGATTGCGACCGAAGTAATAATTTATGCCGAGCGCTCGACTTATTACAATTTACGCGCTAACTTGTCACGGAGTTGCCGGAACTTTGTATCACCGCGAACGGATAGTTTCGGCCTGATCGCTGAGACGAAGTTAATAAATTGCGCGGGTGCAGCGGACTCGGGTTATTTTGTCCACCGATCGCGATCACGACCCGGTTACGACCGACTGGCCGTGTCTATGTATCGGCTCCGACTGACCAGGAGTTCTGGTCCTAATGCACGGACGTGGGAGTTGGCGTAACTCCCACCACACTCGATTTGCCCCCGAAAGTTAGACACATTCATGCGTCGTTACTTTACGGAATCTTCCATTCCCCCACCAAGTGTGTCGAACCTTCGAGAACATTCTAGAACATTCTAGAATCTTCTAGAATGTTCCGCATACTTGCACAGTCGCACGGTCGGGTTTACAAAAAACGGCGCATGAATTACCGATACAATATTTACCTTATCGATCTTAACCGATACAATATTTACCGGAACTTGATTTACCGTTACAGTAGTTACCGACGCAATTTACCCAAATGGTAAGGTTGTTTAACCTCGGATGGTAACCCTAACCTATACGGAATTTCCCCCCCTCCGCAAAGTTGACCCAAATATCTAATTCAATGGCGTTCAACTTTGTATGAGGTTGGAGATGATTTTTTCTTCATCTACTGTTTACCGTTGTTACTCCCAATGCCAGGGTCCTCCAAATTTCGACGGATGCGTCGACAAGTAGTCTCAGAGGCCCCCAGGATTGTAAAGGATCCAGGATTATTTCTGTATTTCAATCGCAACAATATCTCAAATAGAGATACGCCTTACAATGACTTAAAATAATAAGCGTACAAGCTCACATGCATTCTCATTCCATTCTACTACTCAGCACTACTGCCCGCCGTATGACAGAAAGTAAAAATACGCAACGCTACCACGCGGCCCACAGAAGCACCAAGCATTTATAAATAACATGCGAAGCAATACATGACATGCGAGTGTATAAATAAGTTATATGAATAAAACGTGAATGTATAAGTATATAAATATAAATATATTAAAATATAAAAGATGCTACACGCGACATATAGATTTCTCAATACAAAATAGATCTTCTCAAAAATAGAATATATAAATCCATAATATAATATCTCTTTGCAAAATAATATAAATAATAAAAGACTTCGCGTGTCAGGTTCTCGCAAAGTCAGGATAGCACCTGTCACGTTCCTCATAAGTTATCACTCGCATAAAAGCTCTCTTTGGTTAGGCTTTACGCTTATTTTACAAATAAAAGAAATCATTCTCACTTCCCATACTTGAATGAGTGCTTAAGATCCTCTAGAAATTACTTTATCCCCATACATGTCTCAATAACTCAAAAGAATTATATTTCATTGTAAAATTGTGATCTTAAGACTCGCAAACCCTCAAAATGATAAGATTCACACATCTCACACATTTAACAGAGTTCTCGAGATCCATATAGATTACTTTATGTATTTGAATAACAATTGTATGCCATGTTGGCATTTTATAATATAATATAATGTTTCTAAACAAAACTTTAGATCTCAAGACTCGCTAAATAAGATTCACACTTGACAGAGTACTCAAGATCAATATAGATTACTTTATCCAATTGTAAGTCGACTGTATGTCTCGTTGGCATTCTATAAAATATAATATAATGACTTTATCTAATACTCTTGATCTTGAGTCTCGTATTTTAACTAAAACACGAAACTTATTATTAATGACACGCAAATTGCACTAAAGTCTATTTATCACAGCGCAATGTTTGTAACGTGACTCCGCTGAGTCACTTGGTCGCCTTGTGTGACGCACCGGCAGTCTGCTGGCCCTCTGGCTTATGCCCCGATCCTGGTTGCTCCCCTGGGAATCAGCTGCAACATCCGGTTGCAAGGTCATAATAAAAGTAAATACGGTCAAGCGCGAAATGCTAATAATGATATTGTGAAAATTATTGGTACTGGAAAAAACATACTCTTAAATTTAGTTAAAAAAATTTCCATACAAGCTTTGATTAACGAAAGGATTGAGAACAATAATGGGAAATCATATCAGCGATTCATATACAATGGTATCACTTATCATAGCAATTCTTACAACAGAATGTATAAACGGAATAATAGTATAATACAAACAGAATTAGGTGAATTAATGACGATTAAATCAATTATTTCAGTTATTTTATAAACTGGTGATACTGCATTTGTAGTTGTTGGTAATTCGATTGAAATATTAGAAGATATAATATTATGCTCGCATTATAATATCTCATCAGCTAGTTATTGTTATGCTGTGGAAATAACAAATAATATTTTAACCTGTAAACCAGAACAGATTACTAATAAATGTATTCTCTTACCTGGCGATAATGATACAACAAATTATATAATGCCCTTGGTAAATAATAAAGAAACTGATTGATTCAATCACCATGTATGTTTTATGTTATATTTTTTATGTTTATATTATATATATATGTGTATGTATATATATACATATATATATATATATATATATATATATATATATATATATATATATATATGTATGCTTATATTCCCATACAGAACACAATATCCAATAGATATCTAGTGAATATCTACATATCTATCTGATGTCCATATCTACCATGGATAACTAATAGATATCTAATAGATGAACAAAATATCTATATCTCTCGAATGACTACCGAAGATATCCACTAGATATCCACGTGCAATTCACATATCCATGTCCACCAAACAGCTACCGAAGATATCCACTAGATATCCACGTGCAATCCACATATCCATGTCCACCAAACAGCTACTGAAGATATCCATTACATATCCACGTGAAATCCACATATCCATGTCCACCAAACAGCTACCGAAGATATCCACTAGATATCCACGTGAAATCCACATATCCATGTCTACCAAGTAGCTACAAAAAATATTTATTAGAGATCCACGTGTTATCTACATATTCATTTTCATAAAATGTGTACCAGATATATTTCATCTATATATTAATGGATATTAATATCTGGTTATTTGAATTTTGTTTATACATAAAATTAATGTTATTATAACTCGAAATCTTATATCGCATTACGTATTACGTAATACTCATACGTTTTTCTTATTTTTTAGTATTTCGGTATACCACTCCCATATATTTGATTAATATTGATTATAATGCGCTCATACGTAGCGCTATAATATTATTTGTTCAATTATTACGCAATGAACATATATACATTCAACGGTGTTCTTTCGGTTCTTCTCCGCTCATCATCTCTGGAAAACAAAAGAACATCTTCTTATACATTTTGTGTAAGAAAGTAAAACAGATTAGACCGTATTACCCAAACAGAACAGAAAATCACAATAATATCAAATGATATCAATATTGTGATTTTATGTTCTGTTGGGTACTTTTATAATATGTATACATTCAAGAATACATGCAAACCTTGATGGCTGCGCGCGCCGCGGCTACTTCACCGTTGATTGGCCACTTTCCAATTCATTGCGCTCTTGACTGCGCAATATTATTACAATCATATGATCTACCACACGACTGGCTAATCGGATATCACGTGGCTGGCGACTGTCGAGTAACAATAAAGCCGGTGAAGTGTGAGGAAGGCACCGAACCCATTGTTCAGCCATTGTATCCGAGAGACGTGATTATCTAGCAGTGATTATCGTTCGAATAATATTATTTGTGCATCGTGCATCGTGCATCATAAGTATAGCATTATAAAGTGTATGGTTATCCCTGAGACAGATATATAAGCTGATGAGTAAAGCGAGGCGGATCCCGCGCGCGATTTCTTTGGATGCTTCGTGTCCGTAAACCTAACGTGCCAAATTAAATAAATATCCGCAGCGTATCTTCGCATTTTAATCCATCCGGTTTATTGGTCGTAAATTCTGAGTAAATAGAATTATTCTCTTATTCCTTGCGCGAATCAACTGGGGACCTCCATAATGTTGCGATAAATATCGCTGCCGCGATTACTTTGCCTTCCTTCTCGCATTTTCACAAGAAGTCTGGCGTTTTTTTCTGCACATATATTTTCTGTAAGTATATATATTTTCTTTTGCTTCTGATTATCTTGTAAGATAGACTAAACAATTATTTTGCGTTTCCTGACTATGTTGTCTAATCGTTGATGCGTAATATGTTTTTTGATGTATCTAATATTTTAAGAGTGGCATACATATATTAACATTTATTTGTATATTTTGTTGTAGTGCATATCAGTTTTAACAGTCAGGAAGACTATAGAGATTATTCAATTACATTTTATTTGGCATTGGGATTTATCAGGTATGTCTTTCATATAAAATATTTTAAAAATTAATGTCATTGTGTCCTTTCTCTGATTTCTGTATTAGTTTTATTCTTCTCTTTATATATATATTTAAGGGCTTATTCTGTAACTTTTAACAATGTCGTTAGGTATCATTGCGCAGCTATTTTCTTATACATTTTAGCTGCACAATGATACGTAACAACACCGTTGAAAGTTACAGAATAGGCTTCTTAATACTTAATACGAGGGATAAATTACTACTAAAAAACATGCAATGATAAATATTTCTGGCAGTACGACACATTTTTTTTTTAAGAGTTGCATAGGAGGTCGCCATCTTGCATGTGCTACGATACGGACGTGTTTTTGAGTGCTCTTGAAGTTTATTATAATCAGCCCATTTCTGGGCTTCAGTTTGCGATATTTCGTCAGAATTAGTTGGCTCTAGTAGCGTGCTTCCTTCAGAAGCTCTTATTTTGGCGACCAAAGAGAAATTTCACACTCTATTACTCTTATAAAAGTAAGTCGCAACAGGCGCCTTTGTCTTGACAAAGGCCGGTGGGCATAGCGCTGTCGCGCCTCCCAGCTACGGTTATTCTACATTCTTCCTTCTCTTGTAAAATCCTGTCACTCTTCCAATATGAACTCCGGAGGATCCGACGACTTCCATAAGGACAATGTGAGTAGTCATAACTCAAATTTCCCTTCACATTCGGACGAGAATATTGTCATCCAAGACGATGACGTCGATATGGAAGCTCTTAATAATCTTAGATCGGAAGCCGGTCTCTCACAATTAAATCCATCTAAAAATGTGCGAACATCATCAGAAATTAAAAAAGGAAAAAGCCTGAAACGTGCAAAAACAGACCTAGCTCACAGCCAGCCCACGAATAAGGTCTTCAGTACTGAGACCCTTTCTTCTCTTGATTCTGTTAATATTTCTACCTCAGGCTCAACTATTACTATATCGGAGACTGTATTGAAGAACAGATATTCCTCAGATAATCAAGGACCTTTTGACGTACACGTACAAAGGATTTCAAAGCCACACGCTTCTCTTCATCCTATATCTGTAGGAAGGATAATTGCTAGTCTTAACGTAAGTAACGTGATGGAAATTGGAAAGATGGGATTTTCCAAGGTGTCAATCTTTCTAAAGACTCGTGAAGCGGCCAATGACTTAGTTAACGATTCACGTCTAAAGAAGGAGGATCTTATAGCGTTCATCCCCCCATCTCGCACCTCTCGCAAAGGAATTATCAGGAATGTTCCTTTGGACCTCTCCGATGACTTGATTTCTGAAAACATTAAAAGCCCTTTCAAGATTGTGTCGGCTAAAAGACTTAACCGAAGAATTGCGGGCCCTGACCCTCGTGGAGGGGAAGAGGCTTCCGGTGTTAATTACACCCCCTCTTATACAATAGTGATTACTTTTGAGGGCCAAAAAATACCTAAAAACGTTACCCTCTTTTATGTCAGTTATCCTGTGACTCCCTACGTTTCCAGAGTATCTCTATGCCACTCCTGTTACAGGTTTGGGCATATAAAAGCATCATGCAGAAGCAAACCACGCTGTGTCCACTGTGGAGAGAAGGATCATTGTTTCGATAAAGAGCAGTGCCCTCATGCACAAGACCCACCTAAATGTGCCAACTGCGGAGGTGGTCACAAAGCGGACTCACCATCATGCCCTGAGCTGTTAATTCAAAAGGAGATTAGACAATACGCGGCTCACAGGAACATCTCGCTGCTCGACGCCAGGGAAATTGTGAGAGGTAACAGATCTCCACCATCTTACTCCCCTTCCTCGGATGAGTATCCTCTTCTCCCGCATTCCCCCGCTAGTTTTGAAGGCTCTCATCCACACAACGCGTCTGGGTCTCCCTTATTAAACCACCCGCGTATAACTTATGCCAAAGCGGCTTCTGAGTATTCTAATTTTTGGCATAATCATTCTCCCCCAAATCTCCCCAACAAGGAAATGCGACACTCCCGTCGCTCTCCCCCCTCCCCGCGCCCATCACCGGATCTATTTGTAGCTCCTAATGGGAGACCTCCTAGATCGCGAAACAAAATCGTGTTCAGTGACTCCTCGTCATCCCAATCCAGTCTTGACAAAGATCACAATTGCAATGTTAATATCCAACAAAAAAATTTCTCTGCTAACGATCTGGTGAATTCTATTGGCTCTCTTCTTATCCAACTTACTTCAACTCTCGCTTCTCCTCCAATGACGGAGGAAGTTCACAAGATTATAGATTCTATCCAAAGCTTACTGTCTAATCCGGACCTGAGGTCCCCTCACCATAATGACAACGATGATAATGACAAGTAATTCTGTTAGAGAGGGCATTAATATTCTTCAATGGAATTGCCATGGACTTAATAATAAAAGGGATCTGTTGCTTAACATTATCCAGGACTACGACATTCTTGCACTTTCAGAAACCTGGCTTACCCCAGAACAAAATTTCAGTTTCCATAATTTTCATATAATTCGATCCGATGGACCCTCTAATAGATCTGGAGGGGTGATCATCGCTGTTAAAGACTGGATACCATTTACTAAAATTGACTCCATTTACTCTATCCTAGGTCGTCTTGAA
The DNA here is from genome assembly GCA_907163055.1 of Formica aquilonia x Formica polyctena. NCBI lineage: Eukaryota > Metazoa > Arthropoda > Insecta > Hymenoptera > Formicidae > Formica > Formica aquilonia x Formica polyctena. Next base: position 78,385 of record CAJQTV010000276.1, read on the forward strand.
TCGACTGCAATTAGGATCGAGACTCCCACAGATCCTATTTACTTCGTCTCTATATACCGTCACCCAGGTAACTTCGATTACTCTAACTGGGATAATCTTTTTTCTTCCATCCCTTCTGCTTCCCGTATTATCATTACGGGCGATTTTAACGCTCACCACAATATTTGGGGATGTGTGTCCCCTGACTCTGTCGGTAAAGCTCTCCTTGATTCCGCACTGGATCATACTCTCTATCCCTTAAACGATGGCACTTTTACATACATATCCCGTCCAAATCAGACTCCTTCAGCGATCGATTTAACTTTTGCTTCCTCAGATCTATTCCCTTTATGTTCATGGACATCTTTCGATGACTCGCTAAATAGCGATCATATCCCAACTATTATTTCACTGTCCAATCCTGTTAAATGTCGCTCTTTCTTTTCGCATAAGCTCAACACCTTACGTATTAATTGGAAACAATTTACGCTCTCTTTATTAAACCAGCACTCTCAACTTCTCACTCAACTTAACCTGGATAGTATTTCACCTTTAGACAAATACGATTCTATAATATCTTTCATCAAAAGTGCCATTCTTTCGCTTACTCCACCTCGAACATGCAATCGCAAGAAATTTACATCTCCTCCGGCCCCGTGGTGGAACGAGGGGTGTTCTGAAGCAGTCGCAAAAAGGAAGCAGGCCCTCAAACAATTTCGTAATCATGTCTGTCTTGACAATCTTGTTCTCCTTAAAAAGCAGGAAGCTATTTCTAGGCGAGTTTTACGCTCTGCCAAACGCAGTGGTTGGAGAGAATACTGCGAATCATTGGGGCCCTTCACACCCATCTCTCAAATCTGGAAAGTAATCAAGAGATTTAAGAACAGATTTCTCAATCCAATCTTACCCATTCCTCTATCTAATTTTAGTATACCAACAGACATGCAGAATCAAATCAATTCTCTGTGTCCTTCCTCTTGCTTTTACGAACAGAAGATCCTTTTTGATACTAATTCTAATGACTATGCGTGCAAATATTTTGACTCTCCATTTAAAGAAGAGGAACTCTTGTATATCATTCACTCTCTCAAAAAAAGATCTTCACCCGGTATTGACCAAATTGATTATCGTATTATCTCTCATCTTCCTCATGAATATCATTTACTCTTACTTACAGCCTTTAATCAGATATTTTTTACGGGTCTCTTCCCTGATGCTTGGAGGCACTCTCTTGTTTTCCTTATTCCTAAAACTACTCCGGGTAAGTATAGACCCATTTCCCTTACCTCTTGCTGCTTAAAACTGCTTGAAAAACTTATTCTGCTGAGACTGGACTGGTGGTTGGAACACAACCTCAAACTCCCTAACTCACAATTTGGATTTAGGAAATTCAGATCCTGCCAGGATAATCTCTCCTCTCTGATCACCGAAGTTCATGGTGGCTTCTCCAAAGGGAATTCCACAGCCTGTTTGTTCTTGGATTTATCCAATGCATTTGATGACGTTATCCCGAACATTTTAATGAATGATTTGGATGATATTGGTTTACCTCCCATCTTACGCCAATTTATTTACAATCTTATCAGTTTCAGAAAGATACAGTTCTGTATCAATGCTTACCAACGAGTTTCACTCCTACAAAGGAGTCCCTCAGGGATCCATCCTTAGTCCGACTCTTTTCAATATCTATATCTCTAAACTCAGATCTAGCATAGGGAAGAACTGCGAACTCATTCAATTCGCGGATGATATAGCAATTTTTCATACCTCCTCGCAAATACACGACTCCATCTCTAAAATCGAAACAGCTGCTAAACGTGCATGTGATTATCTCACAACCAAAGGCTTGACAGTTTCTCCTACCAAGTCTTCACTCGTGGTTTTCACGAGAAAACGTGTGGATCCGCTCTCATTCTCTATAAAAATCTTAAACAATCATATACCATCGACTTACTCGTGCAGATTCCTGGGTATACATCTTGACTGTCGTCTTTCGGGAAGGGAACACTCAAGGTTCTTGTTGGGAAGATGCTCTAAACTGATTAACATCCTAAGTATGTTGAGAGGTACTTGGTGGGGAGCCTCCCCTCAGCTCTTGCTTAGCATTTACAGAGCGTTGATTAGGAGTTCTATGGAGTACGGATGTTCTATCTTCCCTCTCAACAATCGCTCGATTTTGTACCAGCTAGAGAAAATACAGTCTAGAGCCCTGAGGCTTTGCACGGGTCTACGTAGAACCACTCCTATTAATGTCCTTTTGGCTGAGTCTGGGGAAAGCTCATTAAAGCATAGGTTTTTCTACCTCACGTCTAGATATATTTGAAAGATTTTTAGTCTGGATGACCACCCCACTATAGAGAAGCTTCATCATTTGCATTGGTGCGTTCGAAACTCACGCAAAAAGAATCCAGCTGACTACTTTTTATTATACAAATCCTTCTGTACCTATTTGAAATATAAAAGATACATAGCATGCTCCATCTTCCCCTCTGTTTATTCTATTGATTATTGGGCTCATGTCACTGCCCCTTCCATTAGGATCACATCCGCATTGGATGTAGAAAGTATTAAAAATAACCCTTTCCCTACATTGATTTTCTTTGATATTTATCACGATCTTCTTCAAGACTATATACCTTTTTATACTGATGCCTCCAAGGTAGACGAAATCAGCCATGTAGGCTTTGCCACTTATTCCCCTACCTTAAACCTCCAACTGCTTTTCAGAACCTACTCCTTCGCTTCTATATTCTCGGCGGAAGCTTATGCTATACTCCAAACTTTGACTTATATCCTGGACAACTCCATCCCGAGATCTGTTATCTTTACTGACTCTCTCAGTGTGACAAAATACACGTTGCATATTCAACGGGCTTTCAAGTTGTAATAGTCTGGATACCATCACATTCTGGAATTTTGGGAAACGAGACGGTCGACCTCCTGGCTAAAAACGCCATTACCAAGGGCACATGGTATACTGGTTTGCTCCCATACTCCGACTTCTTCTCGGTGGTAAGGAAGAACCTCATTGCTGATATGACCGACCTCCTCAAAAAAAAACAGGCAAGATATAAGGGGATTAACTATTTTCGATCTTTTGACGAATTCCGCCCGAGACCTTGGTTCTACGAGATGAAGAATTTCAATCGTGAAAGCATCACTACCTGCTGTAGGATAAGAAGCGGACATTACGCACTCAATAGCAGCTTATACCGCTGCAATCTGGTACCTCAATCTAGCTGTCCTTGTGGAGCCCTTACTCAGGATATAAACCATATACTCTGGTCATGTCCTCTTTTAAACACTAACAGACACTCTATGATAAGAGCGCTCAACCAATTGGACATTTTTCCTCCAATGGATGCTGCAGAACTGTTGGCGGAGCCATCCTCCGGAGTGGTCCTTGCCATCTACTCCTTTCTCAAATCTAGCAAGATTCAAATCTGACTCCTCGTACTACCTTGTTCCTTCCTTTCGGAGTTTTTATACACTTCTAACCAACCAGTCTACGAGCTGGAGTTTCACCATCTCTTACTTACAATTGATCTTTTAAGATCTGCATTACTTCTAACCAACCAGTTGATGGCCGTGTGACGAGTATTCGTCGGAGCCAACCCCCACACGAAGAAGAAGAAGAAGAGTTGCATATATATTAACATTTATTTGTATATTTTGGTGCAGTGTATCAGTTTTAACAGACAGGAAGACTATAGAGATTATTCAGTTACATTTTATTTGGCATTGGGATTTATCAGGTATGTCTTTCATATAAAATATTTTAAAAATTAATGTCATTGTGTCCTTTCTCTGATTTTTGTATTAGTTTTATTCTCCTCTTTATAAACATTCATGGGCCTATTCTAGAAATTTTAAAAATTCTAAAGATCTTGTTTTTATTTTTCATTTTATTTGTACTATGAACTGTATCTTGAATGCATACCGGTTTCTTTTTATCAAATTCTATCTAAAATTATTACAAATTTATAGTAACATAATTTTTTAAATTAAAGTTATTAAATTAGCAATATTATTAACATGGAAAGATATTCTATTGGTTTATATTTGTAACTGCTTGTTATAAAAACTTTGATTGATTCTGATTCTGTTGACAACATTATTAATTCAGCTACTTTGTTTAGAAAATAAGAAGTTGTAACGATGCACCCCCCATCGTTACCCGGCAAGTAGTCCAGCCGAAAGTCTGCCGCCCGGCGAACATCAGCCGGGCAGGGGCAGAGGCGCCGAGCGCCCTTTTTAATACTATAATTACCGCCGTTGCGTAAAACAACCGTACGGCCGTTATACGGCCGCCGTTACAGCCGTTATACGAAAATCGAGCACAGCCGAGTGCTGCCGGAAGATCCCGAGCGTCACCCGCGTCGTTTCGCCCAGGGGAAGCGACGCGTTTACCGCTAGACGTTCGGGTATAAAAAGGCAGCATTTTGGCATCTCATGACCAGAATGATTCCTGAAATCTTCTCGAGCAGTACGCTCCGAGCCGATACCAGAACCGATCCTAAAAAACCGCATACGAACGAAGGAAAGTGAGATTGACGCGTACGCAGTCTCCGCCGAGCATTCTCGGCCTCCTCGCCGCCTGCGAAATCCTACCTAAATCCGACCTCGTCAAACAATAGCGGAGAGTTCGCCGCTATCTAAGATTCAGTCTAACATCCGACTGCTACCGCTAAACGGACCGTGGGCCGGCGAGTTCGCCGCTCCGTCGAGACTTCTCGACGCCCGATAGCAATCCTCTGTCCGCGTACGGAAGCAAGGGACGGAGAGTTCTCCGCCCGATCGAGGATTCTCGATCTCCGGTCGCATCCCCCCGCACACCTGGGAATACGCGGATTCAAATACGCGAGCACACCGTCACGGTTTTACCGTGAGCGATTATAATCGCAACGAAATACATAATCGTATCACCCGATAGAATTCCACGCGCCGACGAAATAAACACGGCCTTGCTGTACACGCGCCGATCGACCGCGCCCGATTTCTTGCGTATTTCGCGCGCCGTCAAAACAAACACGGCCTTGCCGTACACGCGCCGATCGACCGCGCCCAATTTCTTGCGTATTTCGCGCGCCGTCAAAACAAACACGGCCTTGCCGTACACGCGCTGATCGACCGCGCCCGATTTCTTGCGCGTTTACCGCGCCGTCAAAATAAACATGGCCTCCCCATACGTCGCCGAATATTAAGCGGTTCGATACATCGAACCACGCGCACCGAATAACCGCACGCAACCTGCACCGAACGCGTTGCATTATCCGCCGCGCGCTAATATCCGAAACACATTGTACCTAGACCATCTCCGAAAGAGAGGAATAAATAAGCTAAATTGCATCCTAAGCTTTCGTATGTCTCACCTTTCACGAGCCCTGATCTCGACCGAGATATCCGCGCGCTCGCGAAAGTAACCTCATTACAAAGTGATTGAGTTATTTACCTGAAAATGAGGAGAATATAGCTAAAATACTTACTGGATATATCATATACTTGACATAAATCTAAATTTAAAGTGATTTTTTCAAACTACACTACTGTATTAATGCCGGTATACTGTTATGTATTAACTGTTTTACTCATGTATTGCTAACTATTGCGAAATATTGCTAGCATATTGCTAATATTGCCTGTTTTATTACAATTATTACTGTTCTATTGCAATATTTTTAATGAGATGTACAATGACTGTCACAGTGCATGGTTGATCCTTGGACCTAATACCATAAAAACTTATTTTATGAATGTTTTTTTATGGGAACTGCAATTTTTGATCTAGTGGTAAAATTTGTTAAAAGTTGTTCAATTTTCTGAGTTTTAGAGTGCTTGCTTTAATTTTGTTCTGTTTCCTACAGTCTTTTATTATTTCAAATTTGGGTTTACTTACATTTATTAATACAATACTTTTACACGAAATGCATGTCTTTCTTATTTCTTCGTGTTATCATATGTCTGATGTGGTGCTAGAAGCGATTCGTGTTAAATAACTTTGCATAGCAAATATATATATTACAGTTTTCTTGATGTAATATACGTTTTCTCTAGTTTGTACGTTTTCATCGAAAAAATATACGGTATTCTTTATTTTCATTATTTCATTTTCATAATTATTTTAATTTTAATATTAATATCTCAAAAGTTGCGTTAAGGTCATATTCCTGAGATTATAGGCTTTGTCTTGAAGTAAATAAAGTTCTATTAATTTTTTGCTATTTGCAATTAAAACATCTTTTTTAAAATAATTTTACGGTTTAAGATTCATCTTTATTGTTTTACATTAAAGATGTTATAAGTGTACATTTTAATTTGCCATGTTCATAACATAGTTTGCTTTATTAGTAATTATGAAAATAATATTTATTTCAAAAGAATAAAAATTAAATATCTCAACGAGCAAAGTAGATTTAATAATATGAATTTATTAACATGAACGCTATATTGTGGGACTTTCGACACTGACTGGTGTCTCTTCAGCCACAAAAAATAAAAATATAAAAACATATATAAAAAAATTATAAAAATAAACAATAATTATTAATAACAATTAAAAGTAGGCTCGTTAGAATTTAACAAAAAAATATAAATAAATAAATAAGGCCTTTACGAGCAATATATGGATGAACAATATGGTTTTAATTTTAACTTTTTTACATAAAAATTGTGGGACGTTTCGACACTCTACTTGTGTCTCAAAAAATTAACAATAAGGCGCCTGGCGCAAGATCAATCATACCTCATGGTTTGATTAATACAACGTATATATGGCATCCATCACCTTTATCAAGGGTCGCTAATGTGCTCCTCATGTGGTCCATTGGCTTTGAATTTTAAGTGAAGTCATTGTGTTTACACATATGACGTTCGATTTCATATGTGTAAACACAATGACTTCACTTAAAATTCAAAGCCAATGGACCACATGAGGAGCACATTAGCGACCGTTGATAAAGGTGATGGATGCCATATATACGTTGTATTAAACAAACCATGAGGTATGATTGATCTTGCGCCAGGCGCCTTATTGTTAATTTTTTGAGTGGCTGAGGAGACACAAGTAGAGTGTCGAAACGTCCCACAATTTTTATGTAAAAAAGTTAAAATTAAAACCATATTGTTCATCCATATATTGCTCGTAAAGGCCTTATTTATTTATTTATATTTTTTTGTAATAATCATTAACATTAACGGTCGCATTTAGACGCAAATAATATATGAGTCCAGTCGTGCACTTTCTTTCGAAACTCTATCATGGATGTATACAGGCGATATTTTTATTGACTTTATTTGTAATGTATGTTCCTTGTAGTCCATGCTCAATTGTTCATTATGAAGCCAAAGTGTTGTCCAAGGAGTAAGATCGATTTTTATTTTTATAATTTTTTTTTGTTTTTATTTTATTTTCTGTGACTGAAAAGACACCAGTCAGTGTCGAAACGTCCCACAATATAGCATTCATGTTAATAAATTCATATTATTATTAAATCTACTTTGCTTGTTAAGGCCTGTTATTTTTTATTTAATCTCAATGTTTTTATAATTTTTACGAGCGTAAACATTTATTATTTTTTTTTTAATAATCTCAATTAATATATAGAACAGAAAAATAGTATTTTATCGAGGGGTAGGTCACTAGTGGTTATAGTGTACAAAAATTACCCTTGATACGGATTACCTTTAAATTACCTTAGATTACTTAAGATTACCTTAGATTACTTAAGATTACCTTAGATTACTTCACATTATCTGAGGCTACCTGAAGGGGCTACATACACCTAGCGGTAGGAAAAATAGGGGGAAATTTGACAATTTTTTTTTCATAAAAAAATTTTTTTATTAAAAAATCTCTAGCTACATTTTAAAGTAGGACCTTAATGTATATTTGGTAAAATTTTCATTAATAAATATTGAAAAATGTATCGTGGAGACGTCATCTCCTGGAAGCTGTTCGACGATGCGGTAATCATTGTAGCTCCTCCAATTTTTATCTGAAATCAAAAACCAAAAAATTTTCTTAAAATATATAAAAAAAAGGAAGTTTTTGTCGTAGTCGATTTTTAAAATTGTGATTTTTCGAAAAATGGCGGTCATTTGAATGCAAAGATATAATTTTTAATCTGATACTTTCGCATTCAAATGGCCGCCATTTTTTAAAAAACCAAAATTTTAAAAATCGGCTACGATAACTTCCTTTTTTATATACTTTAAGAAAAATTTTTGGCTTTTGATTCCAGATAAAAATTAGAGGAGCTACAATGGTTCGTCGAACAGCTTCCAGGAGATGACGTTCCCACGGCACATTTTTCAATATTTATTAATGAAAATTTTACCAAATATACATTAAAGAAACTACTTTAAGATGTAGCTAGAGATTTTTTTAATAAAAAAATTTTTTCTATGAAAAAAAAATTGTCGAATTTCCCCCTATTTTTCCTACCGCTAGGTGTATGTAACTCCTTAAGAGCCAACTTCACATAGGTCCTTAAGAATACCTAAAATTACCTACAGATTATTTGATATTACCCTTAGATTACTTAGATTTCCTATTAGATTACCCAAGATTATCTGAGAATGCTAAAGATTATTTAGAATTACCAAAAATTACCTTGGATTACCCAAAATTTCCTTTGGATTGCCGCTGAATTACCTAGCCCTTGTACAAAAATTACCTCAGTGACCAACCCCTCGTATTTTATATTTTGTAGGATATACTAAAACAGTCATGCGAAAACGAAAACTGCTGTCAGAGATGTCAGAAAGACATTACCGACGATTAAAATGCAATGCACGCAATATTGCAATTGCCAAAAATATGAAAAAACTGTTAACGAATGTTTCTAATATACATAATGTACAAAATTCAAGCGATGTTATTGCACATGTGATTAACGATGTTAATCGCGATCTTGATCAGGCAACAAATGTTACATTAAGGAATGAACCATCACAACAATGTTAATATTCAACATAATATTCCTGACAATGAAATTGTTGCATATAATCTTGATTACAACAGTACTTCAAATTTGAAGGATTTATTATGTCCAATTGCACTCACTTTTAATAACGAGGAGAATGCTGGCCGCACAAGTTTGTTTACTGCTGCATCAATTAAGAACGATTTAACAAACTGGGCAGTACAATTTCAAATATCACATACTGCAGTTACTGCATTATTGTCAATTTTAAGAAAACATGGCTTTGATACTTATTTGCCGAAAAACTCTAAAACATTAATGAAAACACCACGATATACTAACGTACGGAGAGTCACACCAGGAGAATATTTTCATAATGACTTAAGATCAAGAATAATGGCGTTTCTACAAAAAAGTCAAGATGATGTTGATGTAGTTCAAGTCAGTGATGCCAGAATGGCCACGCTAGCAACACGCAACCGTAGTGGGGGGGATGACGCACACAAGCGCAAACCGCGTACGTGTGAGCTCGGCGCTTCGGCTGGCTTCGGATAGCAGAAGAGGACAGATATACTGTTTTCTGTCTCTCTCCTTCTTATCGAGCCGGCACGAAGACCGGGCGGTACACGTCACACGTCGTTTGGTCGCTTCTCGATTGTCGCTTCTTGCTATGCCTTAAATGTTTTTTTCAGCCTTTTTGTATGAGATATATTATCTATTATATATCTATTATATAATATATTTATGAGTAAGATACGTATATAAATTACTTTAAGTTTTTAATCCACGTAAAAATGCATTTTAAATCGATGATTTGAAAGAAGGAATATCCATGTGGAGACAACAAAAGGAAAAATCATACATTTTATTGTACGAGAAATGTATCGATTTTCCGACAAATGATTAAAAATAATGAGAAGTACTATAAGAAATTTTAAATATTTAAAAAATATGTCATATAATAATATTTAACTTTAGTTTCTATACATACATATTTACAATATCATTACAATACACAAACGTATATACGGACCACATTTATACGTTTGTGTCGTTGTCAAACGATACTGAATGATCATTTTCCACACTACCTATATGAGGTACCACCAATGGCGCGTAAGATTTTTTTAACGTGGATCTTCGCCTGTAGCCATATCATACCACATTATAATATATAATATGCTCTATTGTATCTGTCATTTATAGAATATTTTTTGCACACTTGCTTTTGCAAATGTGATGTCAATTAGTGACAATAATTTTTTTACACACTTATTTTTGCAAGTGTGATGTCAATTAGTGACAATAATTTTTTTACACACTTGTTTTTGGAAGTGCGATGTCAATTAATGACAATAATTTTTTTACACACTTGTTTTTACAAGTGTGATATCAATTAGTGACAACAATTTTTTGGAACATTTGCTTTTACAAGTATGATATCTATTACAGACAAAATTTGTTTTACAAACATATTATAACGCGAAGAAAGCTCTTCATTGTATTATATAAATAATAATACCCAATTATATTATTTATTTTATTTGCATATAAATAATAATGCCCAATTAAATAATATTATTTATTTTATTTTGAACGTTATTATTGCATATTAATAACCGAAGTATTAGCAATATCATTATCAGCAGCATATAGTGTTAAACTGCTCTTTTTCTTAGGACAAATAGAATATAATTTGTCTGACGACATGAGAGACAAATGGTTTTCATTTATCACCATATCTAAAACTGTTTCTTTTCTTGCTTTTAATGCTGATTTTAACATACAACTAGCGTTTATACATGCAAATTATTATCTGATAGCAATTAAATCTGATAGCAAAGAAAACATTCTTTCTGGGTCGGCATTTGAATTTGGAAGTGATCTAACAGCATTTAAAAGAGACTTCATATTGAGAGATGTACGTTTTAAAATTTTTTTCCACATCTCATCAAAGTTTAATTTTGAAAGATGTTCTTTTTCTGCTGTTGTAAAATCTAGATGTAAAGTATGCCACTCTTTTTTTAAAGCATTTTCGTCAAAGCCACCGAGGGTTTGAGCAATAAAAGAAACATCATTAAATGATGTTTCTCTGTCAATACTACATAATGCTGTGTTGAATTGGAAAACTGTTAATTTATCTTTAATGGGCAATCTTTTCCTAATTTCCTCGGCAGCAGTCACGTAAAATTGTAGACAATTATCTCGAACATTTCCAATTATGTCTGCGCGTCCTTTTTTCATTAAACTTTCGAGATATTCTTCACATTCAGATCCTAAATTTATATCATTTAAAGATTTTTGGTTTTCTTTTTCAGAAAATTTAAAATCATTACATACATTTTTTACAACCTCTGGTTTCAAAAAATGTTTGGAAATTCTTATTAAAAGTTCCAATGACTTTGGCTGCAACAAGTGAATTCTTGTTTCTACAGCTTGAAAAAATGCATTAAAAGAATTAAAAAAGTTTTAAATATGCTTTAAAAATAACTAATATGCTTTTACATCCGGATTTTTCATCACAGATAATAAATTGTCTCCTGATTTAGATTTTTCACTTATAACCATTTCAGTCAAAAAAAGCTTCGTAGTATCCCTCATACAATAATATATCTCATACAAAAAGGCTGAAAAAAACATTTAAGGCATAGCAAGAAGCGACAATCGAGAAGCGACCAAGCGACGTGTGACGTGTACCGCCCAGTCTTCGTGCCGGCTCGATAAGAAGGAGAGAGACAGAAAACAGTATATCTGTCCTCTTCTGCTATCCGAAGCCAGCCGAAGCGCCGAGCTCACACGTACGCGGTTTGCGCTTGTGTGCGTCATCCCCGCCACTACGGTTGCGTGTTGCTAGCGTGGCCATTCTGGCATCACTGGTTCAAGTGCAAATCAGCATAGATGGACTGCCAATTTCAAAGTCCTCTACTAATCAATTGTGGCCTATTTTAGGCTCGGTAAAACCCAGCCTTTGTGACATTTTTATTATTGGCTGTTATTTTGGTTCCAAAAAACCGTATGATTGTAACGAATTTTTACGCGATTTCGTGGATGAAGCAAAAATTCTTATTACTGAAGGACTTGAATATAGAGGAAAACATATATGTGTATCCATACATTCATTAATTGCTGATGCACCCGCAAAATCTTTTGTAACTGCCACAAAAGGACATACCAGTTACTTTAGTTGTACAAAATGTACAACTGAAGGTGCTTCCCGGATATAAATTGTCGTAAACGGACAAATGAAAATTTTCTTATACAGAGACAAATAGAACACCACACTGGTTGGAGTGTTTTGTCAAATATACCGAATTTTGGAACATAAAAGTATTACAGTAAGATTATCGAAAACTAAATATTTTAAGAGATATTTTATTTTTTATATCAAAATATGTCAGAATAAAATATAAAATAACTCGAGAAGTACTTAATGAAAAAATACTTTATTATAGTGTTTTGAAAAGCTCTCGACATAAGCTATAAGAATATGCAATAAAAAATAGGGGATTCTATTTAAGAAATTAAAGGTGTCCTTGACTTGACCTTAACGATGCCATCCAAGGTCAAACCAATGACACCATCATTCATACTGGTGACGAGTCAAGACTCATCGCTGAGCGGCTACGGGCGCCAATTTTCAATCGTTTAATATGATTGGACCGCTCTGGAGACGTTCTGGGGATGTCGTCTCTCCGTGGCAATCGGCACTGCATCCATGGAGCGAGATTCCAACATCGCTCTGGAGTCGTATGTACTGTGTTAAAGTAGCGTAAGGTGTGAGGTCTTAATAGCTTAGTGGTAAGAGCAGTTGCCCGGAAAGCGAAAGACTCGGGTTCGATTCCCGATTCAGCCACTCGTACCTCGCATATTTTTTCAGACCCGCAAATGTTGTTTTCTAACAATTATTTGTCGGGCTGAGGAAGTGTGTAAACGCCCTACACAGACACGACAGTGCCGCTGCCACGGAAGAGATGGATGCTTGGTTCGTGCCTCCTCCCGCCTTAAATCCCCCCCTCGCTTCACTCTTATGTTCCCCTCTAAACCATACAATTTTTGTTCAAAACGTTTTTCTCTAAAATGCTTAGTTTTTGAAAGAAAAGGGGTGTACGGGTGGTCTAGGACACCCTGTATGTTTGAGACCATTGAATATACATTGGAAAAGTCTGAAAAATTAAAACATTTAAATCTGGCTTTATAGTTGAGCAGTGACATATTTAAAGAATATTCTAAATTCTGATAAAACGTAAATAATATTACAATATTAATATCGTGTTTCTTATATTTTAAATATCTTATGTAAGATCTTATAAATATATGTATGCATACACTTATATATACATGTGCGATAAAGAAGTGGACGTGGGCGAGAGGAGCCCTGCGAGACTGAGGTGCAATCGAGACAGACAATCGACAGAGAAAAGACGAGCGACTTGACGACACTGCTTTTTGGTTTAAACTGGGCGGACTGTATTTCAATAAATAACGGTTACAAATGTTTCGGCGATGAGATTTCTTCCAATCTTAATCGAATCCTCGTTCCGGCGAGCGACCGGGAGCGTGGCGATAATCTCCGCGAGCGACGGATATATCGCGAATACCGCAAGCGACGGTAAAACGGAGCGATTCCGCGAGCGACGGAATAAACGGCGCGTTTGACTGCGAGCAATTAATCGCGAGCAACGAGAAATCACCTTTTATTCGAATCGGAAACTTCGCGTGTCGTAAGCGAGAGTACGAACTGGAAAAGCGAGCGACTTTTCTTTCGCGAGAGTTTGACGATATATTCACACACTGTCTCGGATAAATCTCGATCGAGTGCGCCCGGCGGTTCCCCGAGAGATCTTATATACAACCGTTCCTTTTCTGATTCTAGAACATTCGATCTGTTTTCGCGACAGATCGAGCCGGTAGTTGTTTTCGATGATTGTTAAATTTTGAACGTTGTTATTCGCATTTGTTTTTAATTTCGGCTCTCTCGGGTGACCGCTGCGTGGCCCGCTTTGTACGGCACGAGCAATGCCATGGGTCTGACGCGATTTGCTGAGCGCGGCTGACGAAGCGCGCTCTGATTCGCGGAGAGCCGCGCGACGCGCGAAATGTCCGCCAGCGCGCCGAATTATGAGCGTGATTAAGCTGCGCCTTGCTATCACGCTCGTTATGCTGACCGTGATTATTTATAATTAGTTCGATTTCGAACAATACATTTTTATATACTCTTTCAGATACGTACAAAGGAGATACACGCAAACATGCACAGAAAGATGCTAAAAAATGTATTACAACAAAAAGTAACCAATTCCTTATCGTATATTTTCAGACAAGATATGTCAATTAGTTCTTTAGCTGATTATGTTTTATTTTAAATATATGTATATACATTGATAATACAATTTTATATACTCTTTCAGATACATACGAAGGAGATACATATAAAGGAGATGCATACACAGGAGATACATACAAAGGAGATGCATACAAAGAAGATACATACAAAGGAGATGCACAAAAAGAAGATGAAGAACATATTACAATTAAAAGTACGTCCATTCATTATTGTACATTTTTAGACAAAATGTCAATTAGTTCTTTAGCTGATTATTTAACGCTATGCTGTTTGAGACAAAAATATTTTACTTTTTTTAATTTAGTAAATATGAAAGTTTTATATCGAAAAATATATCCTGTAAAGTATATTTTTTTTTCTTGAATGCTAACCTTTTATAAAATGCAACTAGAATTGAAAAATTTTTTTACTGTCCATTTAATCGAGAATAGTAGTTCAAGAATTATGCTTTACCGAACACGCGTCACAATGTAGCTTTATTTATATATATATATTTGTGTTATTTTTAGATTATCTTCAACGTATGGATGGAGCATTAGCAGATATAAAATTTGATATAAATCATCTGATTGAACAATATCAACTCATATTGACAAAAACGAATTTAAATGGTACCAATCCAACACGAAAATGTCATAGCCCTTTGCCAAATGATGATTTGAGCAAATTGTCTTTCCCTTTGAAAAGTGGAGAAGAACTAGAATGTTTACAAAACTTGCTTTCTTCAACCGAAGGATTAAAAGAGCGTATGATGAGTTGTGTAAAGTAACATATATACAAATAATATACTAATTTATATTAACATTCATTCGCTAAAACATACTAATATACATTCGTTTTATGTATGCTTTTAAAATATTTTAGTTCAACATATTGACAGCTATTGGTGGAAGTACTTATGAAGAAATGTGTAAAAGAATGCTCATATACATATTTACAAATGAAGTAGCTAGTTTGTACAGTTGGGTGGGAGGAAAGGAAAAACGAAAACTTCATCATTTGGAAATAATGGAAATAATGTTTAGTAAGTAAAAATAGTTTTTATCAAACACATCTTTTGAATATCAAAATACCAATACATTTTAAAATTTCTACATAAACATCTGATTATTTATTCAACGTTTTGGCAATTGTAACATTTAAATTTATTGAAAACATTTTTTTCGTCTACTGTAAATGTTATGATATTACAAAGACATGAAGAAGCATTTTTATTATATAGAAATAAAATAAAAGTACAGAAAATGAAACATTAATAAAAACTGTTTTTTGCAGAAGTTATCAGGAAGACATTCCCTAATGTCACGGAGAAAGATTTCGAAACCAAATGTAAGGATTGGTTCCGACATGCGAAACACAGATCTGAAAATGAGAAACGACGCCAAAATAATTCGACACAGGTTAGGATTTATGTTAAATATATTTGCTAATAGATAGCTATCATATATCTTTATGATTATGTGTACAGAATATTTCAAAGATATTGCGCACTTTCTCTCTCGACAGACATTAAACTCAAAACTAAAAAAATTGGTTTGTTTCATTGTTTCAGCAATAACCAATTGCCAGAAGCATATATGTTTTTGCAATTGCCCATGTATCCGCCATCGTCGCCCGGGATTATGGAAGTTTCATCCGCTAAAGGAAGACTGCTATTCCTTATGTAGTGCTCGAGGAAAAGCTGAATATGCAAACCTACAATCACGACAAGATCGTGTCGTTCGTTGGCTTAGCATGGAACGCGGTCATGAGAAAATGTACAACCGGTCGTATACAGTTTCATAGTGGACAATAATCTATAAATTTTCTAATAATAATGTATAGTTATAATTATAAATTAATCATAAATAAACTAGTTTATTAAATACAAATTATTTAGTTTTAATAAATCTTATAACCAATACCTATCCTTTTAATGATAAATTTGTATGAAAATAATGTGTATTAGATATCTACTGGATATCCTCGATTTGCATGAGAGATATCCACGAATATGTAAAAAATAGCTATTAAATATGCTTTAAATATCCTAATGCCCGCCATACGTGATCTCATAAATACCCATAGGATATCGAGGCCAATATCTACTAAATACTGATATGGATGTCCAGTGAATATCTGCGTAAATGTCCATTGTATGTATAATATACATCCAATAGATATCTACATAAATATCCATTGTATGTATAATATACATCTAATAGATATCTACATAAATATCCACTGAATACTGATATGGATATCCAGTGGATATTGGCCTAGATATCCTATGGATATTTATGAGATCTCGTATGGCGGACATTTGGATATTTAAAGCATATCTAATAGCTATTGCCTAGATATTCGTGGATATCTCTCATGCAAATCGAGGATATCCAGTAGATATCTAATACACATTATTTTCTCTATGGGTTGTAATGTTTATATTATTTAAAAATATTGCACAAAGCTATTATTTAAAAAAAGTGTGAAATTTACAAAATATGTATAAAATATACATAATAAATAACATGAATTCGTCAGTAGAAGCAATTAATTCTGTATTTATTATTTGTTCAAATTACCATCAATTCATATAATAATAATATTATAATCCTTCCGAAATATAATATAATTAATTATTGTTCAAGATTGAAACGTTGAATTTAATCGATAAATTTAAACTGTAAATTCAACCGACAAATCTGAACAGTAAGAGCCGCGATCAAAACCCGAGCGAGAATAAACATCGTCGCGATCAGCCGATCGGCGCGTGACCGCGTGATCATAACAAAGAAAAAGGTGCGTGATCGCATTCTTCTTAGAAAGAAAAAGTGTGACAAACACCTATATTCTCGAACATTCGGCGCCGAAAATATCCTATTATGGAAATCGGTCGACCGCGACTCTTTTCCGTCGTTATTCAGTCTGCCTACGACAACGATTCGAGCCGGTCGAAATTCATCGACTTTTCGCATTCGCACTTCGCATATTCTCGCTCGCGTCACGTACGGAGTAGGCTTACTCGTCTCAAAATCGGTCCGAATTGTCTCGCATACGATCGCATTCTCGCGGCGGTCAATTCGGTCATATCTCAAACTGTATTCTTCAGTCAATTAGTGCTAAGACATCGTGAAAGTTAATTGTTAAGAGTGTGGAGTCCGAGAGTCGACGCGCGTTAACCGTTCCGCGAATGTCCTCTGCCTCGCGCTAAGCAACATCCGGCGTCCGCGTTCTCGCGAGAGCCTCTAGCAAGAAGCTCTGCAAGATTTCCGACACGCGTCGAAGGCAGTCATTAACAGGACATTTTGAAGATATCGGATTCGCGGAATACGTGACGTCGCTCGCTCCTATTATTCTAAATAAAACGAATAGTTAAAACAATCTGCACTCGACTCCTTTCTCAATCTCCTTATCCTCCAGCGAATCTACGGATTCGCGTTACACACCGCTTCTCGCTCATCTCTGAGCGTTTCTCTCAGTTTCGGGTGATCTCGTCGAGGTCGACTCCCGAACAATTATAATTAATATAATTACATTTAGTATTTACAAATTAATAATAACATTCAAATCTCAATTTTAATTATAGGTATGTTAGAAATTAATATAAATATTTATTAAAAATTGTTAAATGAATTTAAAGTTATTACTTGTTAGGTTTTAGTTTTATTTTGTATTATATATTATTACAATTATTTTATCAGTCATTTATGTGCAATTATATATACATCAGCTACTAATCGATTTTCGACATCAATGACGGCCGTCAATCGATACTTAAAGAAAATTAACACAATGGGTGTTTTCCAACAAGGCAGATAACACAGTGTAATACACAGTATCACACGATTGGCTATCAAATATAGAATTTCAAATTTCTTCATTTGACAGCCACTCATGTGATATTGTGTACACTGTGTGTCATCTGTCTACCTTGCTGGAAAATACCCAATAATACCTAAACGACACCCAACGATGAGGGAATTATCATAACACTGATCAAATCGGTGAAGGTTAACACCAAACAATACCCTACGATGAGGGTCAACCTTTAACCTATACTCATCATTGAGGGTTAAACCACAACTTACATCAAACTTTGATGGTTAACACTCAATCTACACCTAAATTTAAATATTAACATTCAACTTTGATGACAAACACTCAACTTATTCACAAATTTGAGTGTTAACACTCAAATTTGATTGTTAACCATCAAAGTTTAGTGTATTTTTCCGTAAGGGTGGAACCAAACTGGGCATTTATTTTCTTTATAAAAGATAAATTTCTGTACGACCAAAATAAGAATCCAACAAATTGGGGTCATGCTAATATTAAGAATATTCAAATATTATTTGGAGAAGAAAGACATCCTTCCGAACCTCAAAATTATGAAATTGAAAAAGGAGATTATTATGAGTTGTATCGTTCAAGTTCAGAGTACGATGAAGCATTATATGGTCCTGATAGAATGATTTCTCAGTTTCACACGGTTGACAATTTTATACAATATAATTGCTTTTTTTAATATTGATTTGAGAAATAAACCAAAGAGTATTTCCACTGTGGAGAAATTACCAAAAATTTTAATTGCTGATTCTTCCAAATCTTTTAAAGGATTAAATTGTTACGTAGTATTTGTAAATCAAAAGACTATAGCTTATGATATGGTTATGAATAGAATGGTAGTTCAATATTTTTAATCCATATAAATGCTGTACAAACTGAAAGGAAATTTAAAAGGTGGGGTATCTTTTAGTTTTGATAAACTTAAACACATAAAGTTTAGTGAAATAGGGTTGGTAGATATATATATTCCTGGAGATGATAACACGTCAGAAAGGCTAAGCACCAAAAAGGTGTCTAAAAGGCTTAGTCCGAAGGACGCTTTATCATTTGAAATTACATTTTTATTTTTGCCAGAAGAACTAAATTCAGAGGATGCGTCTGAAAGGCGCCTGGAAGGCTATGTCAGAAGGATACTAACAAAGTATACAATAACTATTAATTTAGATCAAGGTCTTAATTCAGCTGAAGATATTCAAAAGAATGTCATATATAAAGTGAAAAATATTCTAGAAACAGAAAAAAAGAACTGGGTACCAAAATATAAAATTGATTTAGAAGTGAGTTCTATTAGTGTTAAATTTGATAAAAACGATAAATTAATGAACAAAATATTTGACGCAATAGAATCAAGGATGTTAAACTCTGAAAATGAAGGACTTTCTCTTATTAAAAAAGAACCGGGTAAAATTATTCTAGGTTTACTAATCCGGGGTGTATTTGCTATTCAAAACTTAAAAAATCTCATAGAAGAAGAAAGAATAAATCTCATGAAAGAAGAAGTACCGCTAGCTTTTGATATAAACAAATTTGAATTTGAGAAGAATAATAATGAAACAAGAGTGTATAGTCCTGTAAAATTAATAATAACCCATCCTGGTAAAATATTTGATATTCCACAATATGCTATTATAGAGTCGGGTATAGAAATTGTATTCAAAGGCGAAAACCGGAAGGGAGTCACTCTTAGTTCAGGTCAAGCGCCAGAAAGGCTAAGTCCGAAGGACGCCCTTGATATGTGTGTATATTCAAATTTTGTGGAAGGACCGATATTTAGATTTGTTGCAAATAAATTATCTGTTTATATCAAACCTGCGAATGTAATGTATTTTCGTTTTAGAGATAACATAGGTCTATTCGATAAATTAAAACTTACTTTCGAAGGAGAGGACTTGAACTTAAAAAATGTGAGCGTAATGATTGACTTACATGAAGGGCTTGACCTGAATTAAAAAGAATGAAAAAAAATGCAGGTTTACAAGTGAAATAACACTGTGCCAGTGACCTGAATGTTATTAATTTTTGCAAAAATCTCTTTGAGGAAAATCACCTGACGGTATGTGCTCGCCAGCGCTGATTTTTTATTTTTATTTTTTTTTAAATTTGTGTTTATTTATCTTTTGTGGTACCCGATTTTTCAACTAATATTTTTTCCATACTGGAAATGTTGTATTATAATTGATCTTGATTCAGAGTTTAACACTCTTGAAATTTAGGATTTCTGTCAATATTTGGAAGGTTTTTTCCAATATTTTGTTTTAATTTCTTTCAATATTTTGAAAGTTCTTCTTTTTAATTCAGATCAAGCCCTTGGTTGTCTTTTTTTTTTAATTTTGTTGCTTTTATGTGTGATTTTGATGTTTTTTTAATTGATTTTGGTGGAGGAAAAAATCAGGTCCAGAATATAGGCTTTTATACAGGGTGAGTCATTTTAATCAACGCACGCAAATATCTCGTAAAGTAAGCAAGATGGAAAAAAATGTTTTATACAAAAGTTGTAGGGTTCAGAGGGGGACACATGATGAAAATATGGACTTGACCTTGAGTGACCTTTTCAAGGCCAAGTCAATGTGATCGATATTTTCTTAAATGGAACCCCCCATTTTTTATTGCATATTCTTGTAGCTTATCTCGAAAGCTTTTCAAAACACTATAATAAAGTATTTTTTCATTAAGTACTTTTTGAGTTATTTTATATTTTGTTCTGACATATTTTGATATAAAAATTAAAATATCTCGTAAAATATTTAGTTTTCGATAATCTTACCGTAATACTTTTTATGTTCAGAATAATGAGACAAATCAATTAGTGTAAAGAGAAAAACAAATAATTGTTTAAAAAAATACATTGTAAATAATTACATACTTTTTCTTAAAAACAATTTTTTTATACTAATTGATTTGTCCCATTATTCTGAACATAAAAGTATTACGGTAAGATTATCGAAAACTAAATATTTTACGAGATATTTTAATTTTTATATTGAAATATGTCAGATTAAAATATAAAATAACTCAAAAAGTACATAATGAAAAAATACCTTATTATAGTGTTTTGGAAAGCTTTCGAAATAAGCTACAAGAATATGCAATAAAAAATGGGGTTTCCATTTAAGAAAATATCGATCACATTGACTTGGCCTTGAAAAGGTCACTCAAGGTCAAGTCCATATTTTCATCATGTGTCCCCCTCTGAACCTTACAACTTTTGTATAAAACATTTTTTTCCATCCTGCTTACTTTACGAGATATTTGCGTGCGTTGATTAAAATGACTCACCCTGTATATACTACTTATTTATTTTATTTTTTTTATTTATTTATTTTATTTTATTCATTTATTTTATTTATTTATTTACTTTATTTTATTTATTTATTATATATTTTTAAATTGTGACGTTATACGAACATTATTAATTTAAAAATGAGCGATCAAGAACCCGCTGCTAAAAGACTCAAGATGGGTAGACAGAAACGATTCCAACATCAATGGTTTGATGATAATCCTTCCTGGAAAATCTGGGTGAAGGAAATTCCTGATGATCCTCACAAATTTTTCTGTTTAGTCTGTCAAACGACATTAGTTTATGATCTTTCAGAAATAAAAAAACATTCGAAGAGCACATATCATCTGGAAAATATGAAAAAATTAAATCCAAATTCTTGGACTAACTATCCGGAATTGGAAAGTTCCTCTGTCGAAGAAATTAATCCAGGACAATCAAAAACTCAACATGTTCCAAGAGAAGATTTCGATTTTAACGAACGAGTTAAGATCGCAGAAATAAGATTAGCGATCTTTTTCGTTGAAAAGAATTTGCCATTCTCAATTTCATCCGAATTACTTTTTCTCATGAAGGATATTGCGAAAGAACCTGATATTCTACAGGCAATGTCTTTGGGAAGAACAAAATTAACACACATTGTTAACAATATCGTGTGCCGTCAAGAAACACATCGAATTAGTGAAGTATTGAGAAAAAACAAATTCTCAATTTACGAAGATGAAACATCTGACATAACAAACGATAAATGGCTCTCATTAATGGTTCGTTATGTTGAATCAAAAACATGTCAGATGTGAATTATTACAAATGATTCACTTGAATGCGACGGATTGTTCTGCCAATAAGATTTTTCAATCGTTTGAGAACGAATTATTGAAAAATAATATTTCTCTTCGATTGATCATTGGTCTTAGTTGCGATAATGCCTCTGTAATGATAAGCAAAACGTCCTCTTTTAAAACAAAATTGATAGAAAAAAGTCCGAATCTTGTAACACTTCCATGTGTATGCCACTCTTCAGCATTAGCAGCAAAAGCGGCCTGCAAAATAATTCCTCAAGATTGTGAGCATTTTATTAAAGGTATTTCCACATTTATCAACAGTAGTCCAAAAAGAACAGCGATTTTCCGAGATTTTCAGATGTGCTTCGAAGATAAATCTTTGAGCATTTTGAAGTATGCAGAAACACGTTGGTTAACGCGTCACAAATGCATTCAGAGAATCTTGGAAATATGAGACACATTAGGCAACTTTTTAATGGAACAGGCATCTGAGAATGTTCGTTCTGCACATAACTTGCTTTCCATTTTTCAAAATCCTTCGACGAAAGCTTATCTCTTCTTTCTTGAATTTGCTGTGGCGGATAATCCACCAAGTATAAGCGCATGTCATATAAGGCGCGCGAAATACTCGCGGGAAATAAAGGTCCATGCGCTAATCACGTGCCGCGCGCACAACAAGGACCACGCGCTAAGCACGTGCCGCGCGCAGGACGAAGAGCACGCGATAAGCACGTGCACAGCAGCTCAGGTAGTCAAATACCTAACCGCGAGGCGGCGATTTGGGCAAACCGAAATCTCGCTATTAGAATACCATCAACAACGGTATATAAGGTAGCGAAGCGGCAAGGCAGACCAGTCTGCTCACGCTTTCGAGAGCGCAAGCAACAGATCCGTGAGCACGACTCTTTTGACATGCGCCTAGAGCGGCTAAAAGCTGTTAAACAGCACTCCTACAGGTTCGCCTCCACGACCGCTGCCGCCCCGATCACCAGGGGCCGACTTACGGAAGAGAGCGGACCAGGAGAGCACACACCGAACGAGCGAACGAGCAAACAAACGGGTACAGTGGTCGCTGCTGCCCTGGAAGCTGGAGCCGCTAGAGCTACCGGCCGCCATCTTCACACGGCCTCCAAGGAACCTACTCGCTACCTGGGACGTCCGGATAAGGAGGTACACATCACCCTCCTATCTAGGGACGATGCCAGCGCTCTTAACACCACCGGCGCTAACACCTCCCAGGAGCGGCTCTAAAAGAGGCGGCAGAGAGGAACGGGCCACTCAGACGGACCGTCGCAGCCTGGTGCATCGCGGCACACAACATCGTCAGCCGGAGACACAGGTGCGGGTCACGCAGTCCTCCGACTCTGACTGGTAGGCCACGACCAGAACAACGGCCACGCAAACAGAGGCAAATCACCACAGAGCCTCCACGCACCTCCGACGAGCTGCTTCAACACCAGCGAAGCCCAGGGTCTCGTCCGAGCAAGGACCCTTAAAGTGGACTAAGACCACGCCACAAATCTCGTGGCGAGAAAACCTCGCCACGCGTAGGAGTCGCTAAACGCGACGCAATCGGCCCTTTTCAGGGCCACACAAAATTTAACACTTGTACATATAACCAGAATATATTTATTGTCGATACATAGAACGTGCATTCTACCTTACAATCGACATCCTATTTTCGAACATATCCAAGCAACCTCCACATGCACTTGATACGTTCAACAAATACAATGCAAAGTTTCAGACAAGGAAGTCCATTATTCACGAGCTGCAGCCTTCCTCAATCGAATTTACTACTTTGGTTTCTTAGAAAATTTATGAAGCCTGCTTTATTAAAAACCGAAGTGTTTGGTCATATTGTTAGGACCGTGAACTTTTCTGATCGTGCCAATCATCTTCTTTTAGAGGAAACTGATTTTGGTTTTGAATGCAAAGAATATTTACAAGAGCAAATAAATCAAAAAATTTTACCTAAAATAGACGTCGATTTTATTCGAGAATATTGTTTGCAATTTTATATAAAAGCATGTGAACAAATTCGTAATCGTCTTCCAATCGACGATAACTTTTTACATTGTGTTGCAGTTTTCGATAACAAAACTGCATTGTTTGAGTGTGATCGAGAGTCAACGGTTTTTAAAGTACAGGTTAATCGCAGATTAGGAAAATTAGTCGATGAAGATGAAGTGCGAAATGAATGGAAATCTTTGTATGAAGTCGATCTACCTACAAAAGTCGACTGGTCTAAATTATCCTTCGATGATATGTGGAGACAAACCGGTTTGTATTTTACGGACGAAGAAAATATTCGTTTTCCAAATTTACGATCGCTTTTAAACATTGTAAGAACTCTTCCTCACTCAAACGCTGAAGCTGAACGCGTATTTTCCATTATTCCAGATGCAAAAACAAGAAAAAGAAATAATATGTCCATTGAGACATTAAATTCAATTTGCGTTATAAAATACGCTTTAAGAGCTAATGATAAAACTGCTCGCACTATGGCAGTGACACGTGAACATCTAACTCTCCACACGACAGAAAATTTATATAAAAAATCAATACCTGAGCGAAAAAGCAACTTAACATTGCATTCACACGACGATGAAGAAGAGATGCAACAATAATATTATCATATAATATTACCACATCAGTCGATGATTAATATAGAGCTTTTTATTTTTGTTTTTAATTTACGCTAGCTGTTAAAATGCGTTTCAACAATAGTTTTAACAAGAACCTTTTCTCGTTCTTTCAATTTGTTTTTACTGAAGAGGGTCCAGTCGAGGATCAAAACGTTTAATATTAAGAATTTCTCGAAATTTGTTTATTTTTTATTCTAGTCTTAAGAACTTTCGAGATTTATAATTTATATATGCCCGTACATCCGCAATTTGCTTTTTAAGCCTTTTTGTATTTATTATATATTATATATTTTATATTTTTTATATTTTTATTTTATTATCATATTTTGTATTTTTATATTTTATTATATTTTATTTATTATATTTTTTGTATTTTGTATTTTTTAATAATGTTTTCATTCAGCTATAAACATAAACTGTGTCTATCTAAATTTATTGTTCTATTAATTTATATATTCCTTAAAAGCTGCGTAATTATATTGAATCTAATATGTCAGTCATATATAATACGTATTAAATATACCTTATAAGTTATGATCCCCGTTTTTTTATTTAAAAATGTAATTATTGTTAAGTTTATATATATTTATTATTTTATTATCAAGTTATTTATCTTACATAAAAAAATGGAAGATAAATTTTATTTATTCTATTATAATATATTCTAGTATAATATAAATATTCTATTACTATTCCAATTATATTTATTCTACCATTTGCATTTATTCTGTTATATTGCATGGAAATGCATATATTGCAAGCGAATAGGAAAATTCGACGGCCGCACATGTGCGAGCGGCGAACGTTTTCGTGATCGCTCAGTGCTGTTCGTAGCCTGCCCCACGCACAAAGCTACACGTATACGCTATGACGTAGCGGCTACGTCTGTGTTAGTAAGTCCCGTGGTAAGTGGTGGAAGCTCCCATTTCCCACGAACTGGCAGCTCTGGTTGTACATTTCTTGTACATTATCTAATAATTTGCATACTGTAAGGAAAAATAAGCGCATAAGAATATATCAAGCAATACACTTTTATTGATACTAATAAATTTATTTCACAATTTCATTGTAATTAAAACAAATCTTCGCAAAAAATATAATTTTCATGAGTTATAAAATAAACTTTATAATCTATTAAATCTTGTTGTTTAATACAAAATAATTGGTCGTTTTCTAAGAGTTTTCAGAGAGGCGTTTTTAACCGAGATTTTGTTCCCATATTAATTTTGTTATTATTTCTTTTGCTTTATGAATAATTAATTTGGGAGCCTCATCGGAGGAGAAGGCGGGAGATCGAAGTTCGACGTCTGGAAGCATCTCTTATAAAACCTGAGCGACCTTCGAGCGAAGATGAGCCAGCATTTCGCCCATATAAACAAGCAGCGGAAATATTTCAACGTCGCGACGAGATCAGGATGTGCACGCGTGATGCACGACGCACGAGACAACGAGCGAAACCTCGCGCAAGGATCCAGGACCGAGCGGAGTCGCTCCCCGAGGAGGTACTGCGGGATGCTGCCGCTGCGGGACGCGGCCAGCAGGAAAAGACAGCCGAAAAGAGGGTCGTAATCCTATTTCCGGCCAAGCCGTACGATCTAGACCCTGCAACGGCCCCGCTGAGCGGGCCCCAGCAAAATATTATTCGCGATAACGAGGGCGCGCGCACCCCTGATACGATCATGAGCGCGTCGCCCGCCGGCCACAGCGCGTGATAACGTGTGATTAGTCGCGATAATACGCACCCCATGTGCGCAGCCCCGGCTGGCCCACAGGTATCGATTCTGGATCGCGACGATCCCGGGGCAGACTGGCGTGAGCTTGCGTGCGAGTTAGAGGCGTATTAGAAAACGAGAGCGAGCGATAGCGAGAGCAAGCGAGGACGAGGGAATCTTGACTGCTTAAACGAACGGAGAGGACTCCGATGATCGAGGGCGGAGGATTGGGACCGAAAGGACAACGCCGACCCCGCCCCACTGAGAGGAAGAGTACCGGTGAGGTTATCCTCAGACAAGTTAGCCACGCGTGATCGCGCCCGGGTATTGTTTCGTTCTGTCGTCGTCGCCGTGAATTCTTACTTTGTTGTACGGACTAAACCCGATTCTTTCGTGTAGATTTTCGCGTCACGGCCACGTCGTCAAGCGATCCGAGCTCCGGAGCCTCGAGAGTATCGGTTTCCGCGGATTGAGACTTTGCCTCGCGTTTCATAAACCGTGTTTCGTCTCTTTCGAGATTCGGATTCCGTATACTGCGTATGTCGGTTCTCGCACGTTTAGCGCCTAAGTCTCGAATATACGAAATGTCCGTCGTCCGAGTGTGTGTGTCGATCGCGTAAATCCTGTACTTTGGTATTTCATTTGTGAGTCTTCGCGTCTCAAATTTGCGTGCACGTGCGGTGCGAATTTTTTCGAGATCATTGTAAGAATAACATGAGTGTGTGTGTGTCGAGCGTCGTGTACGTGTGTCACGTTCGCCCGGAAATAACGAAGGTGCGTGTTTCGCGAATTGTTTGTTAGTTGTAAGTTGCGTACTAGTTTTTAAGTAACGATAGCGGGCGATCCGGTCGCCGCCCCTGCTTGGTATTGAGAATCGGATTGGGTTACATCATATCGCCCGAATTCCAGGCAAAACCTAATACTCGTCATTTCCGCGGTGCGAGGCGTATTTAACGCCGAGAAAAGGATTACGGCCGATATAACGGGCCGACATCGGCGTATATCTTCCGAGGTTTCGCGCCCCGTTTCTAACACCCAGTCTCGTACTCGCATCGTCACCGCCGCCGAATATCCGCGCGATCGTCATTACCATTTCTGACTTTCACGGGGCCTCACTCCGTCTATTATAATAATCTCGTTGTTATCTTTGTTCGTTATCTCGAGCCTTTAATTTCTGCTTGTGTTTGTCGCTCCACTAGTTCTCGCCTCTTGCATAATTAATCGTCGCGTTAATCCAACACTTGCCCTGCCCGCCTGCCCCTCTACCGTTAGGCGAGCTAGCCAGCCCGTGGCGACTTCTAACAATTTCTTTCGTGTCTATCTCGCGCTTATTTCGTGCGTTTCGCGAATTGATGCGTGAAAGACCGTATCTGGCGCCCAAATTCGATTCTCGCGATTATCTTTTGGATTTCGTCACGCGCGGAACCTTTACCATCCCGTTCCTACTCGGCGCGTTGTCCTTTTTTCCCGTTCTCGGTTTTTGTCAACGACTATCCCGCATCTCCCGTTCGGTGAATTCGCCCCTGTTCGTCGGCGCAACGTCCATCCACGCGACGGAGAGATTGAAACGGCGGACGCGTCTATCGTTCGGCCGCGAGACGGAAGTAAAAGTCGTCGCAATACATATAATATTGTTAATCTCATAACGTGTTTCGTTTATTATATGCCAAGATGCACAGTCTATAAAATTATCATATATTATTTCTGGATGTAAAACATTTTTTATATCAAGATAATCAAACACTTCAGAAAATTTAGATATTTTAGTATCATGTTGAAAACGATTTGAAAATCCATCAACGCAAACAAATCGATAATAAAGTCCTAATTGATGTTTGAGAGCAAGCGTGTAGGAAAGATTTACCCGTGAAGTAGTAGCTTTAGCGTAACTTTTCAATTGTTTATGTTTTGCCGGTAAATTTCTATATTAGCGTTGCCACCTACGATTTGCCTCAAAATTTACATAGAGATTTCTTTAGGTCTACAATTAACAGTTATGATATTTTAAAACCGGGCAAACAATATGTTGTCCTTGAAGAAAATTATCAAGTGGTCGCTTGAAGCGCTATTCGCGTTTAGGAATATTTTGATTTTTTGACACTTTTGATAAGACATATTCTGTGCATTTAGACATTATATTAGAATGTAATTTTCTGACGCCATATACATTTAATCTGAACGTGGTAAACCTTGATATTAGCGCCGATCTCACTTCGCTTCGCATTGTAAAATATATGCGTGGACGAAGTGGGTTCCCCCCCCCCCCCTATGGTTGGGCTCCACTTCCGGAAGATATAATCTAACCCAAACCCAAATTTTAGTTTTAAATCAGAAATATGTTTCGGTTAGGATATACCTTCCGGAAGTGGAGCCCCCCCCCCGTAGGGGGGGCGGAACTCACTGCATCTACGCATGTATTGTACAATACAGAACGAGGTTCACCCCATAATTGTTGTGTGGACTTTTTTAGTTTTTTATTATAAGATACCGCTTGATGATTTTCCCGAAGGACGACATTTTGTTTTCCCGACTTTAAAATATCATAATTGTTAATTGTAGACCTAAAGAAAGCTCTATGTAAATTTTGAGGCAAATCGGAGGTGGCGACGCTAATATAGAAATTTACTGTTTTGCCTCAAAGCGAATAGATGACATAAGATTTAATAGCCCATATTTTTTAATGATTTTACTATAATGCAGTAAATTATGATGCTTAGGTTTGAATGCAATATTAAATAATTTTTTATGCAAAGATACCCAGATAGCACAGGACGATCTATGAACGTTCATTTTATGTCCATTTTACGTCCGCACGTCCATGGACATGAAATGTACGTCCATGGACATGAAATGTATGTCCATTGTACATCCGATTTGAGACATCCGTTAGTAGCCAATATTTGGACGTCCATAGGATGTCCGGTCTTGGACATCAAAGTTTCACGCAATTTTATATACAGGGTGAGTCATTTTAATCAACGCACTCAAATATCTCGTAAAGTAAACAAAATGGAAAAAAATGTTCTATACAAAAGTTGTATGGTTCAGAGGGGGACACATGATGAAAATATGGACTTGATCTTGAGTGACCTTGTCAAGGCCAAGTCAATGTGATCGATGTTTTCTTAAATGGAATCCTCCATTTTCTATTACATATTCTTGTAGCTTATCTTGAGAGCTTTTCAAAACACTATAATAAAGTATTCTTTCATTAAGTATTTTTTGAGTTATTTTATATTTTAATCTGACATATTTTGATATAAAAAATAAAATATCTCGTAAAATATTTAGTTTTCGATAATCTTACCGTAATACTTTTATGTACAGAATAATGAGACAAATCAATTAGTATAAAAAAAATAATTGTTTTTAAGAAAAAGTATGTAATTATTTACGATGTATTTTTTTAAACAATTATTTGTTTTTTTCTTTACACTAATTGATTTGTCTCATTATTCTGTACATAAAAGTATTACGGTAAGATTATCGAAAACTAAATATTTTACGAGATATTTTATTTTTTATATCAAAATATGTCAGAATAAAATATAAAATAACTCAAAAAGTACTTAATGAAAAAATACTTTATTATAGTGTTTTGAAAAGCTCTCGAGATAAGCTACAAGAATATGCAATAAAAAGTAGGCAGTTACATTTAAAAAATTGAAGATGACCTTGCTTTTTTATGGAAAAAAAATGTTTGTTCAATTTTTATTATTGCAATTTGTTGCCGGTTAGAAACTGATAAATTTCTGTTTATGACTTTTTTATGTCAGATTATTGTAAGTGCCTTAAGAATCGTGGCGACCGTTACGAGGACCATCCTGTATATATTATTCGTAATAAAACGTAAATATTAAAATTGTAAGTATCTTATTAAAATTGTACATATATATGGATAATGGCTTTGATTATAGATGAGAAAGAAAATCGGGTTGAAAAAATTATTTATATAATGATATTTAATATTGGCTGCGTTTCGATATTCGTATAGATTTTTAGTACTGGCAGTGAATATCGGAACGTAGCCATTGCGAGATATCAATAGCGTCTGGTGACTCCAGATGGCGCTGGCATTGCGGTAATGCGTGTTCGTCTAACGATAGCGAGTCATGAAACATGAGATGATTCAAGATTCAACAGGCATTTGTTGGCGGGAAAGCGAGTAAGGTGTATTATTAGTCCATTGTTTCTCCGTGTTTTTAAGAAAAGTGATCAGTCTATCGAACTGTTTAGTATTTAGTGTTTAGTGAGGTCTGTTGACCTTGTGTGGATTAATATTCGTCGGGCTCGGCTGTGGACTCTGCGGAAGCAAAAGTAACAAAAGGCCTGGTCGGCCATCCTTCTTGGCGTGCTCTTTGTGTTCCTGATCTGGGCGAGAACTTGGCAGACTCAATAAACTATACAACGTTTATACACATCGTTAATAATAAAATAATAATATGGTAAGATACTCGTTCATTTACCGCGCATAATCAAATATGTACTAAGTCTTGAAGCCTTTTTTTTAACATCCTGTATATAATGTCATAAAAGATATAAAAAGTATAAAAAATATTTTGTAAGATGTAAACGATCATATCAAAGATGTGTAGCATACTAACGAATGAAAGTTATTGTAAAATCTGCTTAATTTTATCATCTGCATCTTGCATATTGTTGCATGGATTAGCAAAGTGTATTGTGCATATTTATGTAATAACAAAGAGCTAAAGTTATGTAAATTGAAAAGAAAAAATATTTACGTAATAAGAAAAATAATATGCGAATCAATCAATAATTCTTGTGAATCATTATTATATATAAGTAATCAATAAATGAAAAAAAGTAATGTTATCTCAATGTAATTAAAAATAATCCAATCGATTGTCAATAACAGTATTTTCTATTGAAAAAAATGTTGGTTATTAAAATAAAAACATATGTACGTCGTGGTTAATACTGTTAATAAAGTAACTAAACTTAATCCAATTCGAGATGAATATTGTTAATATAACATTTTTTTCGTTATATTTAACAGCATATGTAGTTAAACATATTGTACTTATTCAATTATACAGGGTGGTCCATTTTAAAAGAGCCAGTCAAATATCTCGAAAAATATGGAAGATACGGAAAAACGTTTCAGACAAAAGTTGTTTGGTTCGAAGGGGGACATAAGTTGGTGCCATTGATGTGACCTTGGAGAGTCATTTGAAGGTCACATGAAGGTCACTTTTAATTTCTTAAATGGAAACCCCCATTTTTTATTGCATATTCTTATAACTTATATCGAGAGCTTTCCAAAACACATTTTTTTCCATAAAAAAGTAAGGTCACCTTCAATTTTTTAAACGGAACTGCCTACTTTTTATTGCATATTCTTGTAGCTTATCTCGAGAGCTTTTCAAAACACTATAATAAAGTATTTTTTCATTAAGTACTTTTTGAGTTATTTTATATTTTAATCTGACATATTTTGATATAAAAAATAAAATATCTCGTAAAATATTTAGTTTTCGATAATCTTACCGTAATACTTTTATGTACAGAATAATGAGACAAATCAATTAGTGTAAAGAAAAAAACAAATAATTGTTTAAAAAAATACATTGTAAATAATTACATACATTATTATTTTTTTATACTAATTGATTTGTCTTATTATTCTGCACATAAAAGTATTACGGTAAGATTATCGAAAACTAAATATTTTACGAGATATTTTAATTTTTATATCAAAATATGTCAGATTAAAATATAAAATAACTCAAAAAGTAGTTAATTAAAAAATACTTTATTATAGTGTTTTGGAAAGCTCTCGACATAAGTTATAAGAATATGCAATGAAAAAGGGGGGTTTCCATTTAAGAAATTGAAAGTGATCTTCATGTGACCTTCAAATGACTATCCAAGGCACCAACTTATGTCCCCCTTGGAATCAAACAACTTTTGTCTGAAACGTTTTTCCGTATCTTCCATATTTTTCGAGATATTTGACTGGCTCTTTTAAAATGGACCACCCTGTATATTAAAAAATTATTGACTGCATATGGAATCAAAATAAGTTATTCTGAGATTAAAAGAATAGATGAACGATTAAATCTATTGGCTCCTGCACACAGAATACGAAAACGCTTGCCGCGCGACAAGAAGAGACGCAGTAGCTAATCAACGTGCATTTTTTCGTAAAATCCAGAAGTTTATTGACTAACATGTCGTTTATTGCCGGCAAATAGTGCGGCAAATGTTTCCTGTGTGTAGGAGCCATATGAAATCTTTAGGATACTACCGTACTATTGAGTCTAATATATAAGTTGTTAAAATAAGTATGGCGTATTTGTTTCACGAATATTGCTATTGAATCAAGAAGATTCATGTCAATTAAACTAATGCTGTGGTATGAACAATATCAGTTTAACACAATTTTAATCAGTCGGTTTGTCTCATATTTTCGACTCGATATGTCAATTATTTCGCAATTACAATATTAACTATATGCTTACTTAATAATAATACTAAAAATACTACTAAGATATTTAGATAATATTTACCTTGGAAATGTTGAACAAGGCTATCTTCGAAGCCCCATCCTTTCAGAAGATCGACTGTCTCTTTGTCAGCCATTCTATATATATGATCGTTTTTCACAATACGTTTATATGTCACTATTTTTACTTTACACATACACACCAAATTTGTAATGTTCGAAACTAACACAAATAATATGCACCGTCAAAAATATAACAAACTCATTATTCTGGCCAAGCAAAAACAAGCGTTGATGAACGTGTTAAAACTTGTTGATCTCTCGAACAAAAGAATAATAGGCCTTGAGCCGACACGCGCGCTGCTCTGACGGTCGCTACCGATTGAATCTCCGATGGGTTGCCAGAAACGGATCCCGGCTCACACGCACACAATCAGAGAAATCTCGTACCTCTGCGCAGAGCGCTCTGCGCAGTACATGTACAAGGTTCTCTGATTGTGTGCGTGTGAGCCGGGACCCGTTTCTGGCAACACAATCTCCGATTGGTCCTGCGCGATCGCCAGTTCTCACAACTTATTATTTCTGGCGGGACAATGCGTTGAACGCATTTGCTTTTCTTACAAAAATCTTTGATTTAATCACTGCATTTAATGTAGCACGATAGCGCGTTTTGGTACCATAATTTGGTACTCCTATTCGATAAGACGAATGAGTACGATTAGCATGACAAATAAAAATTCTTGAAGACGCCATAGCCGTTTGCGTAACACATCTTTGCATGCTCGTGGCGCTATAATACTTGATGTCGCTATTCCGATTACCGATGTAATTAATACAAATGCATTATTTCGTTGCTTAAAAAATAATTTCTACGATCTGTAAATTTTTTTCCTGTATTTTGAAATCTGTATAGAAATATATAAATTATACAAATCATACAAACTCTTTTAGTATTAAATTATTAACAAGAATAATACGGCAACTAAAAAAGAATCAAGCACCGGGTACGTGCAAATTCAATTTAATTCGAATTATAATTTGTTTAATTTACGTTTTTAAAATATTTCACACGTACATCTGATGCTTGACTCTTATTATAGCGCCACGATTAATTCATGAATCTATTTACTTAAATCTATTAAGTTTGTCAGACGTTATATTTAATTAAATATTATTGAATCATGCGCATTCATTTGTTTATAGGAAATAGAAATGTTTTCATTCTGATTACACGTCCACTTGATACAATTAAAACATATACTTATTAATATTTTTGTCTATATAAATACATATACACACAAAAATATTTATGATTACATGTGTTGATTATATAAAACAGATGTGTAATCAATATACAAACATTCCTATTTTCTCTAAAAAACAATTGTGCACGAATCAATAATATTTAAATGCAACATCTAACAAATAAGTGATTTGTGGCAATATACAAAAAGTATACAGATTAAATAAATTATATTTCAATTAACAAGATGATGCAATTGTATTTACCGCGATAACATTAACTATATCGTTCATTTGTTTTAATTATTTTACGTAGTTGAATTGACAGCAGATGTAGTTAGATGGATTACATGGTATTCAATTATATATCAAAAAAGTTATTTAATTCATATGTGATTATAATAAAGAATTATGTGTGTGGGATGAGTAGATATATGATTGACATAACAAAATTTTCCAAATACAATGATATTATTGGATTGAATATCTGGGTTATTAAAACAACTATCTGATATTCTTTATTCATTAATATTGATGTTGCATCAACCGATTTTATTTCAAATACACTGATGCTGTTCATACATCATATTTTTTCCGTGTACTTCCCAAAACTTTCGAATCTCGCTTTCTAATGAGCAATGAAGGACAGTGACCGTATGAGATAGCAAATTTTTTGCGGGTACGGGTCCGGAAATGAGCCACCCCAAATGTGAATTTTGCGCAATTGACTGCCCGGCCGGCACCTTGCGAATACCGTTTAACATTAGGCGGCTATACAAATCAGCTCCAATAATGAGCTCGATCGGTTCAGATCCGGTCGGATCATCATCTGCGAGTCGGATCACTCAAATGCTTCCACTAGTAAACACTCTGCGCACGGCGAGTATTGTATTTGGTGAGCGATGGCAGAATAAAGGCTACTGTGGAGAAACTTGGCTCGGACCGATCCCGCAGAGAAATTTTGATGAAATCTGCATGGCGATATGTACCGGCGTCCGAACAGCCTACTGCGGAAATTGTAATGAGCGTTCGCGGCGCAGTCGCAAAATTTGAGCGAGATTTTCCGCAATGAAGGTGACTTCGGAGCTCTGATCTAGTAGAGCCCTAACGGTCCATTTACGCCCAGCAGGCGACTCTATTATGACTTTCTCTGTCGCGAGCAGAACCGGCGACGGAACTGCTGTAACGGAGATGGACAACAGGGTGAGTAGAGTATATAGGAGAGTTCTAACCCAGGTCCTCTGAGGGGGGGTGAGGGGCGAAGGGAAACCGGCGCGAGGGGTATGACGTCACGCGGGGGATCGCGGCGAAACCGTTAGGCGAGGGGTCCGCGGAGAGGGGCGAGGGGGACCGCGGCGAAACCGGTAGGCGAAGGGTCCGCGGAGAGGGGGAGGGGGACCGCGTCCTAACCGATAGGCGAGGGGACCGCGGAGAGGAGGGAGGGGGACCACATCCTAACTGATAGGCGAGGAATCCGCTAACCTAACCTTGAGGCCGGAAGACAAACCATCATCCTGAAAGGCGGGCCAGGAGGTGAAGTCGCCAATTCTCACAACATCAAGGGGAAAGGTAACAAAGATTCGTCCGGAAGTCGGATTCGGACAGCGATTGGGAGCCAGTGCGTAAGAAG
Source organism: Formica aquilonia x Formica polyctena (assembly GCA_907163055.1). NCBI lineage: Eukaryota > Metazoa > Arthropoda > Insecta > Hymenoptera > Formicidae > Formica > Formica aquilonia x Formica polyctena. Next base: position 114,226 of record CAJQTV010000276.1, read on the forward strand.
AAAGTGCTCAGGAGATCAGTGAGAAAATAAGAGATCCGTACCTGAAAAACATTAAAAACAGTTTAGTCAATTTAATGAGACTGATTAATTGTAAGTCTTATTAAAGTTTTTTTTGTTTGTTTTGTAAGCGCGAACTTTTTTATATATATGTTTTTTAATTATTTATTTGTCAAGCGCAACTCACCTGTGATATGTAAAAGGTGCAAAAGTGTAGTACACGGAGTACTACACTCGAAGTGCAGTCCATCTGCACTTTTAATAGCAGATACTATATCTGAAAAATATATATATAAGTTAGTCAAGTATTGTATAGTTAAGGTATAATTTTAAGGAAAACTCAATCCGAGCAAGTTTTTAGTTTTTACACCCGTTGTACAGCACTTACTATACACTAGTGCATGCGCATGCGCGGGACTGCCCAGGAGGCGAAATCCCGATTCCCGGTGGGGAGAACAAAGAGTGGGGAAGATATAAAAGGCCGTGCAGAACTTGAGAGAAGACCTTTTTCCCGGTAACGAAGCGTCTGCGAAAAATACGTTTTGCGGGTTTTTCATTTTATAAAAGGAGATAGTCGCGAACATAACATCTCTTGTGCGTCTAAGAGATTCGCGCTAGAAATAATAAGAAAGGCAGTTTGTTTTATTTTGATAAGCGTGATATTGTACGGGAAGTTTTAAATACTCGATATTGTGTTTTAAATATATTTTATATATTTATATATTTAAAATAAGTGTGACAGTCATTAACTTACCTCAAAATCGCGAAATCCTTTCCTGTGTCCGTGTGTCGATCCAGCAACGTACAGCGGGTAGTCCAGTCATCCTTGGGCGTTGATCCAGCGAATCCAGCGGCGACCTGAAACAGAAAAGAAAAGGATTATCTGTGAAAGGGGAAAATTTGTCCAACTGCATAGTGTTGCACAAATAGCGTCGCTCCGACGTAATCTTGAGGCGTCGATTCAGTTTTCATACAGCGGGTAGTCCAGTCATCCTCGGGCGTTGATCCGGTGAATCCAGCGGCGACCTGAAACAGAAAGAAATAAGGGAATTAAGGAAAATTCCCAAGCAGCCAAACAGACACGCAGTGGCGAGAATAGCAGCGCAGTCCTGACGCTGAGCATCCTGTCCGACGGCAGACCTGACGGGCGTCGTCCGAGGACATCCCTTGTTTGTTAGATGGTTAAACAAACTAGTGACCGTTTAAATAAGGTAGGAAAACCTGCATTTTGTGTAGATTTCTCCATCTCGTGTGTTTGGTCCGGTCACAACCTAACCGGCAGGCGAGGGATCCGCGGAGAGGGGGAGGGGGACCGCGCGAAACCGATGGGCGAGGGGTCCGCGGGGAAGAGGGAACGCGAAGGTACGATGCCGCGAGGAGGTGTGAGAGAGATAACATGAGGCGTTCGCAATGTGTGGGAGAGGGATAGCGCCAATAATATTCTATGGGCGTGAGAGAAGGATAGCGCGAGGTGTCCATATGAGCCATATCCGTAAGACAAGGATAGCGTTCGCATGCACGTTGGAGAGAGATGGCGCGCGGCATGCACTTGGGAGAGAGAGATAGCGGGGAGCATGCACTTGGGAGAGAGAGATAGCGCGAAGCATGCACGTGGATGATGCGAGATACGGCGTTCGCAAGGCGGTGCGAGAGAGATAGCGCAAGGCATGCACGCATTGACGTGGGAAAAGGATGACGTTCGTGGGAGAAAGAGAGAGATAATGCGAAGCATGCACGTGGGAAAAGGAAAGAACGAGGCGCAGAAATAATCGACATTTTTTAATATAATAATAATAATATTTATTCAAAATTGTGTATCATATAAATGTTTGTGTGTGCGTGTGTGTGTGTGTGTGTGTGTTTAAAAATAATAAAATAATAATAGAAATAATAATAATAATTAAAATATAAAAAAATACAAAGATATAAAATAATAATGATAATAACAATAATATGATGGCGCTCCATCTGAAACAGAAAAAATACAAGTCTTATTAGTATAAGAATTTAAATATTATAAAATTTTAGAAATAGATCCTTACAATCAACCCTTCGACCTCTTGCTCGGTGGCTCGCCCCATGATTCCTTCATATTCTCCTCGTAAGGCTCGAGCCCGAAGAGACGTCTCAGATCTAAATAGAGACCGTCAGGGCCGTTGTCTTCCCACACGTCCTCGCGGAACTCGCGCTCGTGCCGCCGCAACATTCGTACATGTCGTCGGTGCTCAAAGTTTAGAAACCCGGGAATTTTTATGTCGCTCGTATATTGATACTATAAATTAAATTACATCGAATTATAATATATATTATAAATAATTAATATATTATAAATAATTAATATAAAATATACACAAATATTACTCACTCTTTGGAAAACCACCAAATTCAACAGGGCTCTCAACAGCCCCATCACCAGGTCATTCGCCCCCCATGACGCGTTCAATCGGCCTCGGCACAAAACCAGTTCAATTAGTGGCGGCATTTTTAACGCTCACTTAGACACTTTACTTCACTTTTTAAACTACTTCGCTCGTTGTCAGACACTTTGTGACGGACATAACGGGATAGACATTGTCTCGAACATTTTAGAGTAGGGGATGTATCACTTACAAGGAACGCTTACCTTCTGCACATGATAAGAAGGCAAAAGTTAGCATATTTCGGCGGACAACTATTTAAAGTCTTTTAAATATGAATGTATTATTATAATATGTAAACCATTATCGAACAGCTTTGAACGGCTATCGAACGGCTATTTAACGGCTATCGAACGGCTTTGAACGCCTATCGAACGCCTATCGAACGACTATTGAACGGCTATCGAACGGCTATTGAACAGCTTTGAACAACTATCGAACGACTATCGAATGACTTTGAACAGCTATCGAACGGCTTTGAACAGCTATCGAACGGCTTTGAACGGTCATCGAACGGCTACCGAACGGCTTTGAACGGCTACCGAACGGCAATTAAACAGCTTTGAACGGCTATCGAACGGCTTTGAACGGTTATCGAACGGCTATTGAACGGCTACCGAACGGCTATTGAAAGACAAAACAATTATTTATACGCCATTCAAATATTTAAAGTCTATGCCCATGTACTGAAATGTAACATCTATATTTTAATTAACTAGCTGAAGCCGCTATCTAACGTCACGTACAGAAATTTAATACTCGCATACTGGGATAAGTAAGAGAAAAAGGGAGGAATAAAAGAGAATAAAATATATTTTAACAATAGTTTATTCTAAATAATGTTTGGGTGAATCTTTATGATGATTCGTCCACCAATTGAATATTTTAAATACATTTTGTAAAGCGCAATTTTTTAAATGTTTTTCACAGCGCATAGTATTAGTAACATCTAGCTTATTTAACGAAGTGATATCTTCATAGTCCGCATCCAAGGTCTCAATAATAACGTCGTTTCTCGCATCATCGTCAAGTATATCGGCCAACCATTCTCGTTTTTCGTGTCCTTTAACGTACACGATAGGAGATGCTCCATCTTCTTCTTCCGTCACGCCCATCACAGCTCTCGTAATCAAACGCCTAGTGAAGCGGTATGGAACGTTTCCATCCTTCCATTGAAGTCCATGGTGATGTCCGATTAGCCATGAAGCTTATTGGCATCTCTCAGATTTTGTAAGCGCACGCCATGGTACGAGACTTGCAAAAAAGTAGTTTAAAGAAAAATAGCCGAATTGTACATCCCAATCGCTTACGAGTTTCATACATTAAACCTATGCCAAATAATAGTTCCAAATAATAATAATGTACTTTCAGATGAACCTCGACATTAAGCGACTAGTTGTGATATTGGTAGTGCTAATAATTAAATTTTATCAGACTCATGGAATAATAGGGTACGACTGTGGATCTCCTTCGGTAAATCTAACAACCTTATCTTTATTAACTATCGAAGAATGTGATATACCACCGCAAAATGTTAAACGTGAACAAGTATATATACAATTGCTCCAAATTAACGAATTCGAATCTGTGAAAGTAATACAGTGTAAAGTTGAAATTGACCGATTAATAAAAAAATGTGGAATGTTCTCTCACACCATGGATGTATATAACGGAAAATATTCATACATAGAAGAAATACCTCGCGATATATGCAGAAAAATGCACGATTATGGTACCTATCAAATGGCAAATACTTACATAACTGGCTTAAAATCAAATCAAACCACAACACGTCCAATAACACTCGCCGGCAACGTAAACAATGACGGAGAATGTATCGGAGGAGCGTATTCCGATCCCTATGGAACATGGACAGATGTAATCGTACTCGCAAACGTAAGAATTACGCTACAAGATTATGTAGCAGATGTAAAAATAAACACTAATCGAGTCCAGCTCAGGTCCGGCGTAGCATGTAAATTTGGCTCCACACATTGTACAGACGTAGAGGGAGGAGATACGTACTGGGATCCCGTACCTACCGATACATGCAAACTCTATAACTTCGGTATATTATTCGAAGGATACGCGTACAAAATAGTTGATAACGATAAAGATCATCCTCAAACAGTTTACTCTTTAACCACAGAAGATACAATATTTGCATTGATTAGCAAAGAAAAATACAATACGTGTGGATATTCATTAATAACAACAGAACATCCTAAATTATTAATTTTTGAGACCGTACGCGGTACCACTGTCTTTAAAAAGCAATCCGGCATCTCAAATCTCGATATCTTTACCTATATAAATTCTAAATTCGTATACGTGGAGAAACATGTCCGCACTCAAATAAATGAACTTTACAGAAACTTATTATTACACCAATGTAAATTAGAAAAACGAATATTGCATAATGCATTAGCCATAGCTACTCAAGCACCTGACATTTTTGCATATCACCTAATGAAGGGACCTGGATATATGGCCCTTTTAGCAGGAGAAGTAATTCACATAATCAAATGTGTACCAGTGTATGTAAAACTCGCAAGAACAAAGGAATGTTACGACCAATTACCGGTAATCCGAGAAAATCGAACACATTTCTTAACGCCTCAAACTCACATATTATTACAACAAGGAACGCAGACGACATGCAATCCATTTGCACCTGCCATGTACCTCTTAGGGGATTCATGGTACAAATTTATACCTAACCCGGCAGACACTTTACCACCAACGATTATGAAACCGTTAACCAGGCCTACTTGGAAGTACATCAACCCTGGATCACTCGCCACTAGTGGCATATATTCTGAAAGAGAATTAAAAGATCTCAGAGACTATATAATGTTTCCGGCCGAACGACCGTCAGTGCTCAACACCGTAGCGAGAGGAGTGATGGGAAGATCCACTTCTCTACAGGGGGGCTCCATTTCCAATTTACTGGACGAAGCATCAATGGAAAAGATAGCCGCTTCCGCTTGGAAAAAATTCTGGAATAAGTTCCTATTTTTCGGTAATATCAGCGCTGGACTACTCGGCGTATATCTAATTGCAAGAGTTTCCAAGTTAATATTAGACACAATTGTGCATGGATATGCCTTACATACCGTATACGGATGGTCAATATATTTACTTGGAGCGATCTGGGATTCTCTTACAAATCTTTTATTACATCTGGGAAGACGGAGACGACCCGAAAGGCCACAGCCGAGCCCATCACCACCAGCACCGCCAAGCGCACCGCAGGAAGATAATAAAGCAATAAACCTCACCAAACAAGAAACCAATAACACCATGGAAATGAACGCAGTATATCCCCTGCTACGACCGGAAGAAAACTCTGCTTATACATTAGAGATAAGAGAATAAAAATAAAGAAGTTATATAATATATATATATATATATATTTTTTATAATAAAACAATTATAATAACAATAACAAAAAAAGGGGAGGAAAAAAAATAATTAACCATTAAAACATTCTTTTTTTTCTTTCTTTCCTCGCTCTCTCCATCAACCTTGAAGATAAACTTCTTTTAAACCTTTCTCAATTACATGAATCAGTTTTAATCATTTTAGAAATGGAAATCAAGTGTATCGACACCCACTATTTAACCCACGGACGTCTGGAGGTGCGGATAACTCGCGCGGAATCTCCGTCACTCTTTTGGGTTCAATTAAAAAACGGTGAAAGGGATTTGACGGAACTCATCGAAGAACTTAATTTCCGGATGGACCGACGCGGACAATACCTCCACTTGTAACCACAAGACTTGAAAGAAGACGAACCGTGTGCAGTCAGAGTAAAGGACATCTGGCAACGCGGCATCATCATTAAAGTCAACAGGGTGACATTCATGGTCAAAATCTCTCTAAGAGACTGGGGGATGACAATATGGAGACCAATGGGGCAGGTATATCTCCTAGAAGACCGGTTCCGATAATTGTCGTGGCAAAGCGTCAAATGCGGCCTGGCGTATACGGGCCCTGTAACTACAACTACAGAATGGCCTGAAAAAACAAGACAATTATGCAAGATTCTTGCAGCCCAACAAGAAGGATGGATACAAATTGTCCGTCCTCTTGGTGATAGAGCCGCTATGGTAAAACTAGCGATATACAACGAACATACTGATGGGGCTCATAACTTACGAGATTCATTAGTACAGCTAGGACACGCTCAACTTATTGATGATGTCACAACGAACATATTCCCCGCAGTATAAGACAAAAGAGGATCTCTCAGTATCAATTAAGATTACACGAAATACATACACACATATATATATTCTATAATATTAATAATAATTTTTTTTTATATAATAACAAATGAAATATATATATATATATATATATATATATATATATATATATATATCACAATAATAGTAATACTTAGCTTCTATAATTAATAAGGAAAAAAAATATAATAAAAAAAAAATAATAATAATAATAAAATAAAAAAAAATATATATTTTTTATATATCACACATATTTTATAATATCACCGTATTTTTATTTTTTTTTTACATTAGCTAACTAACAAAAACAAAACTATCTTCTCTGACACTTTAGAACAATATTACCTGACCAGTGATCGCAAAAAGGGGACGTCAACTAATATCAGCAAGCCAAAGAGAGAGATACATGCATGTATAACATGTCATAGAAAAAAATTATTCCAGCATTTGACGATCGACGAGTCAGCATTGCATATCCATCAGCAAATCTATATTTAACTCAGCATCCGGGCAAATAAGCCTGGACATTTTACTATGGGATCCAATATGATATCCCAATCAATGGCTAATTACTCACAGTAAACGAGAATTCAAGCCAAGCATCGAGAGCCTTCCTGACAAGCTGCACCTGCGTTGTCCGGAGGACAATGATAGGCAGAAGAAAAAATGGGAATAAGAAAGAAAAGAATATTCTATCTCTCTCACGGGGCAATAAAACCTCCAGCCAAAGACCCAAAGTTATCAATATTGGTCAGGTAAACGCTATGGCAGTTTCACTTTTTTTTATGCCATAAAATGGGCAAGCATAAGAAAAGATAGTTTTGTATTAGAATTATATATATATAAGAATATAATAATTAACTAAAAATGTAAAAGAAGGACGAAGGAAAGAAGGAAGGGGTTTTGGTGGTCGCCTTCTCTTTCCTCCTTCTTAATAAGCAAATTAGCATGCACGAAACTACATGCAATTTTTAATACTTTAGTTACCCGCGAAAGGAAGGAATCCATTTCCTTTTTTCTGCAAATGTTGGGTTTTTCCCCAACATTTGTCTAAGGCCGGGGGTGTTACGTCCTGGCGATTCCACGATTCCTTCCTTCCGCGAAGTGTCGGCAACGATCGTCGATTGGTGAGACAAACGAACCGCTCAGTAAACAGACCAACGTAAAAGATCGATGATAAAAACATACCGGTCTCCTCAAGGTAATATAAAATTTTCTAACGAAATACCCAACAAACACAGCTGCATCTATAATAATAAAATTATTATCGAAGAATAGGATCATTTTTCTAATCTGAACACGTGCAAGGAATCTTCGAACGAATATCGAACTCACCAATGGACGATCACTACGAGTAAAACGTGAAAAGTACGAGAAACACCCCGCCTAACGAAGACACTGGCACATTTTTAATTTGCTAAGATTGAAAAATTCCCACTTCTGCGCAGATTCAATTCGTCGAAGTTTTGGAAGATAAAATTTTCATTAAGTACATTTTGAGTTATTTTATATTTTATTCTGACATATTTTGATATATAAAATAAAATATCTCGTAAAATATTCAGTTTTTGATAATCTTACCGTAATACTTTTATGTACAAAATAATGAGACGAATCAATTAGTGTAAAGAAAAAAACAAATAATTGTTTAAAAAAATTCATAGTAAATAATTACATACTTTTTCTTAAAAACAATTATTTTTTTTTTACTAATTGATTTTTCTCATTATTCTGTACATAAAAGTATTACGGTAAGATTATCAAAAACTGAATATTTTACGAAATATTTTATTTTTTATATCAAAATATGTCAGAATAAAATATAAAATAACTCAAAAAGTACTTAATGAAAAAATACTTTATTATAGTGTTTTGAAAAGCTTTCGAGATAAGCTACAAGAATACGCAATAAAAAATGGGGGGTTCGATTTAAGAAAATATCGATCACATTAACTTGGCCTTGAAAAGGTCACTCAAGGTCAAGTCCATATTTTCATCATGTGTCCCCCTCTGAACCCTACAACTTTTGTATAAAACATTTTTTTCCATCTTGCTTACTTTACGAGATATTTGCGTGCGTTGATTAAAATGACTCACCCTGTATATATTACATTGCTATATATATATCAATTATTATGAACTATATCTATCTTTTTCATCTTTTCATTTTTCATTCTGTAACAAGCCGCTTTCGCGAGGCGGTGACGGATAACTCGGTCGGGATCCGGGGCTCGTGAAAGGGTATCGAGAGACGAACGAAAGTGATGTTAGGTAAAATATAATTTATTGCGTGTTGTGGTGTATATGTATAGCGTGTGTGTTTTATGTGTGTGAGCGTGTATAGGTGTGCGAATGTATTATTATGCGTGCGAGACGAGTGACGAGGGAGTGAGTGCGCAAGTATAACAAGGATGGGTAGAGCGCAGAGTATCGAATGTATCGTGGTGTGCGTGTGTGTATCGGTCGCCCGTACAGCGGTACGGCGGTGTGCGATGTACAAATGCTTATAATCGTTGGTATTTAGATAGTAGATAAATGCGTGTACAAGGCTGAACGGATCGTGGCGCGGTCGTATCGGGTGCGGTGCATTCAATGCAACGCGCGGATGCGTTGCGCGGTGCGCGATTGTGGCGGATCGATGGAATATCGATTACGGATCGCGGACAGTGGTTTTTGGTAGAGGCCGTTAGCTCTCGGGCGGTAATTTCGGTCGGCCCGGTGGGCGGTCCTTCGCCGCGTACTTATTGATGGCTGCTATCGATCGGTGTCGCGGTAGGGATGTGGATCATCCCCCGACGCGGGACTTAGCGCGCCGTATCAATGGCGCGTTCCGATATCGTGATGGGGATCGGGCCGTATTAGATACGCGTCTTTAGTGCGGTTTGTTGTACGTCAGGATGGTCTGTCCCCGTGTAATTAGGGAGTGCAACGGCCGACGAGAACACCCATCGATGGCAGGGAACTCCCCACCACTAGATGATCGCCGTTGCACGCAGGTGGTCGGATTGTTTCGAGGTGTCGAGTACTCTCGACGGGGACGAGTACGCCCGTTCCCGTTTACCTCTCTTTAAAGGTTTCGGACGGATCGCTCTCGGAGATGCCGCAAACTCTCGGCGGAGGCTGGGTACACCCAACCCCGTTTTCTCTCTCTCTGAGCGGTTCAGGATCTAGGCGGTTTCCAGGCGTCTTACAGACTCTGGCGGTGCGGAAGATCTGGTCCCGATGTTCAGAAACGCGCTCTATTTATACCGGTTTTCGGCGCGCGCGTCTGCGTAATTCGCCTATTGTTCTAACGGTATCTGGTTTATCGTTGAACCGGCGCGCGCGACTCGGGTATTTTCGGTAACGGTCGGGCGGTTACCCGAGCGCGTCGTCGGCTCTCGATGTTTCCGCGCGCCTAACGGCGGTTATATGTTTACGCGTTTCTCTGATATTATTTAAAAATGGGCGCTCAGCGCCTCCGCATTTGCCCGACCGGTGTTCGTCGGGCGGCGGACTTCCGGCGGATCGGCGGCCGGGTACTGGGCAGTAACGATGGGGAATGCATCGTTACAATTCTTTCTATCATACTTTCATCTTCATATACTAGCTTATGATTTAGACATACAAGAGATGAAAACGCTTGCTGCGCAGCAAAAAATGACGCGACAACTAATCAATTTTTCGTTATTTTTATAAAAAAAGCCATAAATTGTTTGGCTATTGAATTACTCTTGTAGCGCAGAAAGCATTCCTGCGTTCTGTATCATATTATACATTCACTTTATGTATACGTAGATATTTATATGTACTTATATATATGTACATACATATATACAGGGTGAGTCATTTTAATCAACGCACGCAAATATCTCGTCAAGTAAACAAGATGGAAAAAAATGTTCTATACAAAAGTTGTATGGTTCAGAGGGGGACACATGATGAAAATATGGACTTGACCATAAGTGACCTTTTCAAGGCCAAGTCAATGTGATCGATGTTTTCTTAAATAGAATACCTCATTTTTTATTACATATTCTTGTAGCTTATCTTGAGAGCTTTTCAAAACATTATAATCAAGTATTTCTTCATTAAGTACTTTTTGAGTTATTTTATATTTTAATCTGACATATTTTGATATAAAAAATAAAATATCTCGTAAAATATTTAGTTTTCGATAATCTTACCGTAATACTTTTATGTACAGAATAATGAGACAAATCAATTAGTAAAAAAAAAATAATTCTTTTTAGGAAAAAGTATGTAATTATTTACTATCTATTTTTTTAAACAATTATTTGTTTTTTTCTTTACACTAATTGATTTGTCTCATTATTCTGTACATAAAAGTATTACGGTAAGATTATCAAAAACTGAATATTTTACGATATATTTTATTTTTTATATCAAAATATGTCAGAATAAAATATAAAATAACTCAAAAAGTACTTAATGAAAAAATACTTTATTATAGTATTTTGAAAAGCTTTCGAGATATGCTACAAAAATATGCAATAAAAAATGGGGGGTTCCATTTAAGAAAATACCGATCATATTGACTTGGCCTTGAAAAGGTCACTCAAGGTCAAGTTCATATTTTCATCATGTGTCCCCCTTTGAACCCTACAACTTTTGTATAAAACATTTTTTTCCATCTTGCTTATTTTACGAGATATTTGCGTGCGTTGATTAAAATGACTCACCCTGTATATGGTTATATATGATATCTATATAATATAATATGCTTTTTTTTCTTTTTCTTTCTGTCTCTCTCTCTCTTTTTTCACACGGCGGGAAACACGTCCATTGATATTCTAGTTGTTAATTGAACGTGGTCCAATTGTAATAACATTTCCCGTAGGTTGTAGGTCCCTTCAAAATTTTCGCTTTGCACCGTTAGTTTGACGAGGGCGGCGCCTCTGCGAAGGGGATAGACAATGTTAATCCATCCTTTACGGTTTTCAGCGAGGATTCGACAAAGATCATTTATTTTATCCGGCCAGATGTTGAGATTCCCAACTGATCCCGTGTGGGCTAGGCCGCAAGCAATGGCCTGCCAAGGCAATTTGCGGAAGCGATCGTCTAGGTAATATATGTCGTGTACGGGGCGCCAGGTTGTACGTCCAAAATCCCCTAAACATATTTTTACCATATTTGTGGCCTTATTAAATTTCTCGATCCATCCTCTCCGCCAGCGGTTGTTTTCTTTCACCACGACGTCTTCATCTTCCTTTATGTCTTGTGGCCAGTAGTGTACCAGGTATATAAATATGAAACCGGAATCTTTGTATAGAAAATACACGTTTATTGTATGAAAATGATAAAAAATATTTTATTCGAAGTATTGCCCATTGCTAGCTATACATTTTTCCCATCTCTCTGACAATTTGTGGATGCCACGCCAAAAAAACTGTTGCTCCTTTGAGGCAAACCAGTCATCGAGCCATTTTCGTACATTTTCGTAAGAAGTGAAATGCTGCTCAACAAGTGCGTGTCCCATCGATGCAAATAAGTAGTAATCGGATGGAGCCAAGTCTGGTGAGTAAGCCGCATGTAAGGTGCATTATCATGAAGCAAAATCACTTTGTGTTGCCTTTTTTGATATTCTGGTCGTTTTTCTCGCAAAGCTTGATTCAAATCGATCATTTGTTGTCGGTAGCGTTCAGTATTAACGGTTTCGCCAGGTTTTAGCTGTCTTCAAACTTTTTCGGTGGTCTTCCACGTTCTTCGTTTCTCACGTCAAAATCGCCACTTTTGAATTTTTTAAACCACTCAAAGCACTGTGATTTACCAAGAGCATGCTCACCGTAAGCTTCGACAAGCATTCGATGCGATTCTGCAGCAGTTTTCTTCAAATGGTAACAGAAAATCAATGCTGTCCGCAAATCGTAGTTTCCAGGCACAAAATTCGACATGTTCAACGCTATTAAAAACTATGCTGTTGCATGAAACTTGTATTGTTGTGAATTGAAAATCTTTATCAGATGTCAAAACAAAAAAATGGCGCCAATGACGCGGTTTGACGGTAACTACATTGACAGCTAGGGCCATCTATGGGCAAATTCCGGTTTCATATTTATATACCTGGTAAGTATTTAGCTTTTCGCGACATGTGAAAATCGAGATCCTCTTGCAGTTCTTCCAAGTCCTTCTCGCTATTCTTGAGTTGTACCCAGAACAGCAACGGTGATAACACTCGTATAATTGTTACCTCCAAGCGTGAGCGAGTCAAGTGGCTTGTACTGATAGCCTTAATCTCCATGTTATTATGTTCTAAAAAGAGCGGAATTCTGTTTTAATTCACGGTTTTATGTTTGATATTATTTGTGAAAAGGAAACGGAGCAGGAAAGAACAATAAGAGTTTCGGTATATATATATATATATATATATATATATATATATATATATATATATATATATTTACATTTTAAGTAAACAATAAACGGATGATCTAAACTTTTTCAGACGTTTATCTGCCCGATCTAAGAGAAACAATCAGTCCAATATCTGAATTCCCTATGTTGGGATTGTATCAGTAATTGAACTGATAGAAATAATTATATTTTTAATCTTCTACCAGTTACTCTTTGCAAGCTTTATATACTTCTCATGACTAAAAATCAAATACGAGATGGATGCATATAGCGCGTCGCATAGCGATGAACAAACAAACTATCGGCAGAATACTATATTTTTGTAAAGTTTGTAATAAAGCAAAGTTGTAAATTTCCTGTCATGCCGTGGATGGCAAGGTTTGCACTGAATTTTGCGTCTCGTTGTGCCAGAGTATACTTTGCTCTGTTCTTTCAGTAAATGTGTTATCATATCGTGTACAATAAGGTTTGCTCTGTTCTTGTCGTAAATTTGCTATTATAGCGTGTATAACAAAATTTGCTACTAATTGTAAA
>CAJQTV010000277.1:0-128753 GCA_907163055.1 Formica aquilonia x Formica polyctena
CTAAAACAGCTTGTCGAAAATACAATCAATGTGGAATCTAATGAAGCGAAAATCGAACCATCGAGCATGCTCGAAGACAAGTATCCGAAAAGAGAGTCAAAGTATAGAACAAAGCGAACAAGGTCAAATATATCATTGAACGATTCGCTAATAACTTCTACTCCAAATCAATCAAAACGTAAGCGAATGAAACAATTATCAAATGTAGTTACTTCTACTCCGATAAAAGATGTACAATCGAGTCAAATATTGTACGAAGGACCATCCCCATCTGTGCAAGAAATTTTCGAAACTACGCCTGAAACGCTTGTTACGACGGTTCAACATCTATTACAAACGTCCGAGGGTCAAAGTACATTGCGTGCATACTTGGGCCCACTAGGACAAAAATATGTGGGAGCTATTTTGAATTAAGATACAAATAACAGTATGGATTATGTTTACAGTGTTAAATTTTGCAACGAAGGAATGATGGTGTGTGTGAAGCTAGCATATCATTTCGTGGAAGATAATAAATAATTAAGAGTTCTGGCTTTATTTTCAATAGTTCTAGAGTTCTTGATAGTTTAAACAAACAGTTCTGGCGATTAAACCAAAGAAAATGCCTCAGGACAAACTGATATGCCAACTTCACGCAGCATATCACTTTGTCCTACGACGTTTTCCTTATCAATAATTGTTCAAATTTAAAAGATCTATAGTTCTACATGAGTTCTAAGAAGAGTTCTGCCTTCTAAAAGTAAAAAATATTCATTAAAATGAAATAAAACAATTTTTTACCCGTAAAACTCGTATTTTCGAGACTAGAGGTGATATGCTGGCCGTATTTCGAGAGTTCTGATTATTATAAAATAATTCTCGTGTAGTTCTGGGCATGTACATTGCTTTTCCAAAGAATTCTGATGAAAGAAATAATTAGAAAATTTTGTAAACAATTATTTTACCCGAAAAACTCGTATTTTCGAGTATAGAGGTGATATGCTGGCCGTATTTCGAGAGTTCTGATTATTATAAAATAGTTCTCGTGTAGTTCTGGGCATGTATATTGCTTTTCCAAAGAGTTCTGATAAAGGAAATAATGAGAACATTTTTTAAACAATTATTTTACCCGAAAAACTCGTATTTTCGAGTATAGAGGTGATATGCTGGCCGTATTTTGAGAGTTCTGATTATTATAAAATAGTTCTCGTGTAGTTCTGGGCATGTACGTTGCTTTTCCAAAGAGTTCTGATGAAGGAAATAATTAGAACATTTTTTAAACAATTATTTTACCCGAAAAACTCGTATTTTCGAGTATAGGGGTGATATGCTGGCCGTATTTCAAGAGTTCTGATTATTATAAAATAGTTCTCGTGTAGTTTTGGGCATGTACATTGCTTTTCCAAAGAGTTCTGATGAAGGAAATAATTAGAAAATTTTTTAAACAATTATTTTACCCGAAAAACTCGTATTTTCGAGTATAGGGGTGATATGCTGGCCGTATTTCGAGAGTTCTGATTATTATAGAATAGTTCTCGTGTAGTTCTGGGCATGTACATTGCTTTTCCAAAGAGTTCTGATGAAGGAAATAATTAGAAAATTTTTTAAACAATTATTTTACCCGAGAAACTCGTATTTTCGAGTATAGAGGTGACATGCTGGCCGTATTTCGAGAGTTCTGATTATTATAAAATAGTTCTCGTGTAGTTCTGGGCACGTATATTGCTTTTCCAAAGAGTTCTGATGAAGGAAATAATTAGGACATTTTTTAAACAATTATTTTACCCGAACGACGTACTCTGTCATGAAAGCCTCGGTCGTGGAACGATTCAACCGAATGTTAAAGAACAATATGTGGAAAATGTTTACGCTTAATGGAAATTACAAGTGGATCGACGCCTTGTCCCGACACGTTGGAGAGTACAATGCGCGAAAACATCGCACTATCGGTATGAGACCTATCGATGTTACCCCCGCGATCGCCGATAAACTTTTAAATATCGTATACAGCAACGTAAAGATTGCGGCACCGGCAAGATTCAAAGTAGGCGATCCGGTACGCGTGAGTAAAGTCAAGACCATCTTTAAGAAAGGTTATTCGCCAAATTGGTCGACCGAAGTGTTTAAGATTGTTAAAGTGCAGAAAACTAATCCCGTGACTTATGTACTCAAAGATTCATGTAGAAATCCCGTCGCCGGCGGATTTTACGAATACGAGTTACAACGCGTTGCTAATCCCGACGTACATCTCGTGGAAAAGGTGATACGCAAAAAGGGCGACGAGGTTTATGTGAAATGGCTGGGATTTGATGCAACGCACAATTCTTGGATACATAAAAATAATATATTATAAATATGTTAACAATAATACATAATATTAAAGATATTTTACAAATATAAACAAAATTGTAAACTTTATAAAATATACATATAATTTACAATAAATATACATATAATTTTTATTTACAATAAATATACGTAATTTTTATTTACAATAAATATACATGATTTTTATTTACAATGGTATTTTGTAATGTCCCCACGGTAGCGTGTCGGTGGTTTCGGGTACGATATACCGCTTGTCATCGTACGGACTTAGAGCAATTTTTGTCTCGCGAATAGTGTATACTTCGTGTAATTTAGATCTTATACAAGACTGCTGACGCGTCATTTCAATCTCTTCATTCAAACATCGCGTGTAATCGTCGAATGTTATCGTTCTCGCGACGACGTTACTCTTGACACCTTTTACTTTTTTCGTGTCTTTCTTACCATCTACTCGCAACGCGTACATTTTTGCCCTAAGCCCGACGAATTCGGTCATGATGGCGCCATTATTTTCATCCTTCATTAAACCTGGTATCTTTTTATTCGCGAGCGGTATACCGTACACATTGTCCACCGCATAATCGCTGGTATCGAATCTGTCGACGTTGCGCTTTATATTCTCATATACATTTTCACACTCGATTTGATATATGAGACTGTCGGTGTCGGCATGACTTTACATTTCTCTCGATACATAAGTACCATGTAATCGTGGTGAAACTCGTACAAACATGTTTTGGATATGTCGAGTATACACATACCCACGTAGATTGGTTTATTAAATTTAACTTCGAGATTGCGCAATTCAACGGCGATCAGATTCTCCGAAAACACGCTTCTACTATGAAAATTTGGTTTTGCGATCATCGCCTCTGCGCCATATCTTCCATCCCAATGTGTTATAAGCTTAATATTAACATGATTGCGCACATTTTCCATCGTTTTGCCAAATACCGCATTATTCATTAATTTATATAAATTTTTTTCAAAATCATTTTTCGCGAGTGTTCGGAATTGTGTATTGAGTTCGATATAACTGCGAAGTCATGGAGATTGCGAAAACTGTAATATTCGATGTATTTTTGTAACGCGAAGTCCGTGTCGCGTGTATTGCTGCAGGTTGCGGTAATGTATTACGTAACGCTTCTTATAATATAGGGTTGCGAGCAGCTTATCCTGCCGCTTACCAAGTGGTTTGTTGCGTGTCGGGCAAAACGGTAGGTCAGTGTGCGCATCGTGAACACGTTGTGGATACTCGAGATCGACTTCAAGGATGTAGCATATAGGCGAATCAAGCGCGATCGATGATGTATCAAAATCGGATACGTCGTCGACCCATCGAAAATCTGCATAAGGCAAGGGTTGACACATTGCCCATCCGTACAAATTATTTACATCAAAATACGTGAGATACGTTGAAGGTTTCGATGGATCGTACGATTGCATATACTTGTTATTAGCATGTGCGTATCTGTTGGAACATTGACTCAAACCACCGCGTATTCCGCGTTCGATAAACATAACCATGTCGATATCCGTAAGCAATTCGAATGTAATATTCGTATGCTTCAACATGGCGTCCCACGTGTATCCGGGAAGAGTATAGTAATACGCAGGGTCGAGCCCATAACTTTTAATACAACTCTCGCGGAAATTTTCAAAAATGTCTGCTAATAACAAGACATCAATTTTGAGATACAAGTCGCTATATTCGCCCAGCGTTCGAATGGAGAACCGCTTCCAAACGTTCTCCGCGTGCGCGTAATTGCTCTCGGATATTGTATCACCGGTCAAGGAACTGTAAAATGAATCGCGCGGTGGTAAACACGTATCTTGCAACCTGTCGACGCAGTCAATATATTCATACGGAAAGACGCCCTTCCGTGTTAATAAATTGAAATTGTCATTCGGTAAATTTTGAAATTCGGATTTTAAAATTTTGAGTTTGTCTTTATTCAAGAATGATGCCAATTTATCGAGACTAGCTGTGAGAAATTTATACGAATCGATAAAACGCAATTTAATATGATTTTTTGATTTCTCTTCGGTAAGTTTAACATTTTTCGTAAATGATATATATTTTTCTTTTGTTATCGGAAGTAACTCGATTCCCCCTTCGAACGCTGTAGCTATTTCCTTTATAATAAAATGTGCATCGTAACCGGATAAATTATGAAAAACTATTGGAATGCAAAAAGAATTTTTATAATTTAAATTGCAATTTGAATGCGCGGGACCTCTGTATCGCCCAGTCAAATGGCAATGATCGCGTACGCGTGTATCGTCTTGTACGAATGGTTTCTCGCAAATGTAACATTGTGTCACGCTATGAAATTTTTCCCATTCATCAGATGTTAAATTTACCATGGGGACATTAGCTGATAAAATACTTTTTACACGTTGCGCTAAATTTTTAAGTTCTTCGACGAACCATGACATGCAATCGGTATCGCCACGGGAATGATACGCGGATAACGAATCGTCGTACGAACAACGTACATAATATGCAATACTAAATACTTTGTGATGTTGGTAGTTTCTCTCTTCCTCCGTCTTCTCTAAAACGCACTCCAAGTCGGCGTACACGACGAAAGGAAGCCGCTCTTTCCGATTAAAGTTGTTGAACGTGAGCCCGAGGGGGTAACCACTAGCTAAAATGTTGTCCCATCGATTACATGGTTTCATTTAATTTCATTTGATTTCATCTGATTACAAATGATTTTATCTGATTACAAATGATGTCATCTGATTACAAATAATTTCATTTGATTACAAATAATTTTCTTCATTACATATGAAATCATTTGATAAAATAAATTATTTCATCTGATTACACAATGATGTCTTGTGATTGCATATGTAATCATCAGATTTCTAGTGATTACAAATGATTTTATTTGATTAGAAACACCATGATTGATTGCTAATTTGTTTTAAATAAAATAATTATTATATGTCGGTCTCTGTAAATTCATATTGAACTTCATTTGATTAGAAGATAAAAAACTTACGCAATTTGGGGCTGAAAAAAAAAATATATATATACCTACATATTTCATTTCAGTTAAGATTGCAATGTTCGATTAAGTAGAAAAGGTGTTTCCTTGTTTCTCACTTTCCCCACTAGTCTAACCGTGTTCTTAACGAAAAGTAATTTTGTATTTGTACCTAATGTTTATTGTTCTAAATTTGCGCACAAAGGTGTATCAACATTTCAATTCACTGTTGCTTTAACACCAATTACTTCAATCTTATTATAAAGAATAATACACGCGGTAAATATGCCGATGAAGGAAGGCAGTCTCGATGACCTTGACCTTGACATATGTTGTCAAGGTCATGACCCTGAACAACATTCAAAAGGTTTAAGCCGTCGCTCGTTTTTTATTAAAACGTTATTAACAAAATAAGTTTAACGATTTGAACGTAATTGTCTGACACCATGTACATAGCATAAATTTTAGTTTTAAATCAGAAATAGGTTTGGGTTAGGTTATATCTTCCTGAAGTGGAGCCCCCCGCAGAGGGGTCAGAACCCACTGTGTCCACGCATATACTTTACAACGCGAAGCGAGGTCCACCCCACAATTGTTGTGTGGATGGGAAAGTGTATGCGTAGACGCAGTGGGTTCCGCCCCCCCCCCTGCGGGGGGGGCTCCACTTCCGGAACATATAACCTAACCCAAACCTTCCTATTTCTGATTTAAAACTAAAATTTGGTTTGGGTTAGGTTATATCTTCCGGAAGTGGAGCCCGCCCGCAGGGGGGCAGAACCCACTGCGTCCACGCATACACTTTTCCATCCACACAACAATCGTGGGGTGGACCTCGCTTCGCGTTGTAAAGTATATGCGTGGACACAGTGGGTTCCGACCCCCCTGCGGGGGGCACCACTTCCGGAAGATATAACCTAACCCAAACCTATTTCTGATTTAAAACTAAAATTTATGCTATGTACATGGTGTCAGACAATTACGTTCAAATCGCTAACAAGTCGATGCGACACGGACACAGACGCGGCCAGAGACGTAAGCGGACAATCTCTCAACACTGTATATGAGACTTGACATGTTTTTATCAGATTTCATGGTGATTACATATGATTTCCAGTGATAACACTGAGATTCAAAATGATTTCTGCTGATTATATATGATTTCATATGATTTCTGGTGATTCCGCATGATTTCATCTGATTTTATGATTACATCCGATTACATCTGATTACAAAACGATTACATGGGGATTTCATAAGGATTTTATAATGATTTCGGGGACACTGTCCCACGATTACATTAAGTGGTTACCTCCTCGCGTGAGCCACTTGTCCTTATCGCTCGGTAATCGGATAGCGCACTCGTTCATCTCTCGACAGTCCACCGTATGTGACTGCAATTTGTCGTTCGAGCTAAAGTAGTGCAAACATCTGTAAAAAGAAATAATTTTTAATTTTTGTCCAAAGATTTCTACAATATATTTTATTAAAATCAAGAATCCGAGTAAAATGGCAAAAGAGCCACGCGCAGTTTTTAGGGCGCAAAGATATATATTTTAAACCAAAAAATTAAAAAATTAGAGAATTTCTTTAATTACATGATTCGCAAAAGGCGGACGTTTCGGCCCTTTTTTGGCCATCATCAGCGCAAACAATACTAAAATTAACAATATAAATGGCATACAAAAAGAGTCTTAAACAATTAAAGCGCAAAGCTACATGATAACCAACGGCAGAAGGCGTAATCCCTCATGTCGCTCCAAAAGGCAAAAACCATTCTCCATGTAGTCCATGTTACTTCGGAGCAGAAACCTCGATTCTTTAAGCAATTATATATTTATTATTATTTTATTATATATTTTATTAAATATATACGTACCGATCGCAGATATATTTCTTGTGTTCTTTTTTGCTCAATTGCGAGCTTACGAGGCGGGATAGATTCATGATCCACGCGAAATGTCCAACGTTGTTGTCTTCCACGTACAGCAGATTGACGTGTTTGTCTCTTTTTAGCTCACTCAGACGTATCGGGACAATGTTCTTTTCCTCGATACTATATACATTGATTGAGATATCGTTGGCAAGTTCGAATTTTTTAATTTGATTCACAGTCACTGGAAACTCAATGTCCTGGAGATTCAGCACTGTCGTATAATGTGGATACGAAGATTCCCGATCCACTTTCAATTTAGCTGGATGTAGAGCAACGACCACAAACCACGCGAAACATGCATTGTCTTTAGATTGCACGTTGATCACCGCTCTCTTCATCATTATCGCTCGCGGTAATTTTATGTGACATCCCGCGCGCATAGGATTATATTTATTTATATTCACGATTAAATCGAGTATTCGCGACAATGCCCACTCGCTGTCGCGTTCTTGAAATTCTTCGAGCGATGCTAGAGTGGGTTCGACAACACGCCGCTCGTACCACTCGCGTAAATCGGATGCGCGAAAGAGTTCATAGTTTCTCGTATTGATACTTTTATTTGCGCGTTTATCACCCGTCACAAATTCACCATTGAACACTGTATTAATTTTCACACTAAAGTGTTTTTTCAGCACGGTTTGCACATGTTCGAGCACAATGTCTTTGGCATTCTCGAAAAATTGACGAGGCTCGATGTGATTATGATTTATAACCGCATCAGTCAATATGCGGCTCTCGAATGCCGTATCGATCTCTCGCCAAATCAATCCGTATTATCGCGTACTGCATCCTGCACCCGCATGTACAAAACGCCTGCGTAACGAGTTCTTCAATCCCTCGAGTCGCGCGATTCGGGCAATCAGCGATTGTCGAATCCCGATCGATAATCGTGGACGTTTGATTCGACTTTGCTCTTCCAACGATTCGATATATTCGTCGCATCGTTGCTCCCACGCAACGTACTCCTCTATCGAATTCACCCTTGCAGATTGCTCGCGCAGAATTCGTTCGGCACTGTTTTCCGCCATATTTCTAAATTTATGCCAAAAATTTTTGCTAACAAGATGCGCTTATTAATAGCTCTTGTCTCGGAACTCTTGGCGAAAATACTGACAGGGTGTGCCTCTTTACCATGATTTTATATTCTATCTTGATGTCTCTTTCCATCATGTGTATCAACTAAATCTTTATTTCGCGGTTTGTCACGTACATTTTGACTAATGTCGATTATTGCATTTTTGTCGTCTAGAGATGATGTCACAAATCCCAGGTGCATCGCAAAAGTTTCAAATTACATGCTGCTGTCCAAGTATGTTAATGCAATTTAACCATGAGAATTATTCATATATTTCACGATTTTGTCATGTTTTGACACGCGCGTTTGAATTCTGATATCTAGGGGTGATGTCATCGCGAAGCAGCCACACATCGGCGCTTGAAAATTTTATATTACGTTGCATTTTTTGTGCATTCGGCTAAATCTCACACCTGGGGGTGATGTCATCGCAGAACAGCCGTACATCGGCGCTTGAATAGAAAAATTGAAAAAAATATCGCGTCGGCAATAATCCCCACCACATTGCAATTTTGCAATGCTAATACATATTTTAAATATGTTTAATACGTTCAGTATTGCATCGAACACTTGTGTGAAAGGTTCATATAAACTGTATCCCACTGAAGGAAGCCGCATGAACTATTACGTTCCGATTCATGACGATGAAACTTCTCCGTGTAAGAAGAAATGTAACAAGTAAGTTTTAATTAATGTAAAGATTTTTATATTTTTTAAATATTTATATAAATAATATTTTATTAAAATTAGTAAAATGAAGCTCTGATATCCAAGTATAACGCGGAAGGAAGGGCTTATTGAGAGCTTAGCGCTGTAATCATTGCGCGATTATAATTTGTTTGATATGTTTATTGTACGTTTCGGTCCTGTGGTTTGGATCTTCTTCAGCATCTATTACAATTATGATTAACAATATGTTATACATGGAACAATTCTTACAATTACAAATGCAAACAATTTTAACGTACGTGGTGTGCGTATATCGCCGGCCCACGCAATCCTGTCGACTCACTTAATTTGGTCTTTTTTACGGTCCCTGCCGTGTATAACTTATTTCAAAGGGTTTATGTTGTTCGTAACCGTGCTGCATTGGTTGTACAGATCATCGCGAGCCACGAGATTCAAGACGCAACTGTTATTTTGTTGACATTGATGATTTACATTGTCTATATTGATTTCGCGTGATATTGTTGACCGCATTTGTTGTGTTGTTTGTTTGTAGGTCGACTAATATTTATTAAAATTCAAACCTATCTGACGGATTTCTTATATTAGTGTACCGTTATGCCTAATTATGTAAACGAGAGTATTTTAACAAACAATTAAAACGACGCACAACTTAATTAGAGTTCTGATATTAAATAAATTAATTTAAGTCGTGTGACGTAAAATAAATAAATAAGTTTAGAATTATGTTTGTAAAAATAAATAAAGTTAAAGTCGTAGAAAATAAAATAAAATAAAATAAATTTAGAGTTATGATTTTAAATAAATTAAGTTGAGTCATATGAGGTAAAATAAATAAAATAATTTAGAATTATATTTTAAATAAATAAGTTAAAGTCGTATGAAGTGAAATAAATGAGTTAATTTAGAATTGAGATATTTAAATAAATTAAGTCGTGTGAAATAAAATAAATGAATTGGGTGGAGTATAATATTGGAAAGGTATCCATCAAAACAATTTAAATTTTTGGTAGATTCTCCACCAGCGTAAGGTATGCGTGATGTAGATTCTCCGTATCGCTTTGTAAATTAAGACTGTTAGTTTGTCTTGTGATGAATATCATCTCCGACATCAAGCGCTTGCCATTGCGTTCTTCATCTAACACCTCCACCTCATCCCATGCGAACTCATGGTTATTGAGCCTGTGGTCCGTGATGACCGAATGTTGTGCAGTGTTTTTTCTAATGTGATTCTTATGTTCGGCGATTCTAGTTTTCAGGAGTCTACTTGTTTGTCCAACGTACGAGGCGTTGCAGTCCTTGCATGTTATTTTGTAGACGACGCTGTTACGTATTTCGTTGTGTAATATGTCCTTCTGTACACGGATGAATTTTTTCAGTTTGTTTAAGCCTGTATAAGATATTTTGGTTTGCAAGTCACGGACCACAGGAATTGTTCAGAGAATAATGGAATGTACGGGATGTTAAAATAATGTGTGCGATTGTTGCTTGCTGTTGGAATCGTAGTTAGAGTTGTGTCAATCTGTTTGTTGTTTGTTATGATTAGTGTTTTTATGCGTTCTTGTAACGTGGAAAAAATAAAAGACAATGGATACCCGCTTTTGAGTAAAATATTCACAACGAGTTCGAGGTTTTTTTTGATGGAAGCGCAGGTGGAAAAGCCGGAAGGATCTATCGATGAGGCTTATGGCGGTGCCTTTTTTCTGGCAGAGAGGGTGTCGAGACTCAAAGTTTAAGTATCTGCCTGAATATGTAGGTTTGCGATACCAGTCAAAGTTGATAATATTGTTTTCTAAAATAATGGTTGTGTCCAAAAAGTTCAATCTGTTGTCTGCTCCCTCCTCCATAGTGAACTGCAGTCTAGGATGAAATGAGTTAAACGTTTGCAATATGGCGCTGAACATGGAGGGGGGAGCAGCCAACACGACGTCGTCTACATATCTATAGTAAAATGATAATGAAATAGGTAGAATCTCGATCGCCCTCATCTCCAAATCTTGTAGCGTAATGTCGGCTATAATCGGAGAGAGAGGAGAGCCCATTGGTGTGCCAAAAGTTTGACGGTAAATGTCATTGAACGTGAAGAATGTTGAGTCCAGAACGAATCTGATTGCATTGAGAAATTCGTCGCGAGGTATATTGCAATTATTATTGATGTGATTCCATCTGTTGTTAATGCTGTCCATGGCAAGATCTATTGGGACGTTTGTGAACAATGAAACCACATTTAAGGAAATTAATTTAAAGTTTTCGTGTATGTATTTGTTCTTTAATTTCTCAACTAGTTGGAAGCTATTGTTTATGTGGCTGCTGGTTGTCGGTATGGAGCTGTTTATTATATTGTGTAAGAATGCAGCCAGCTCGTACAACGGGGTGTTAGTCGACGACACGATCACTCGGAGTGGATGGCCCGTTTTGTGAATTTTTGGCACACCGTAGGCTCTCGGTAATACACCATCTGTGCAATTGAGTTTTTTATACATATTGTCTGTAATAAACTCACGTTTTTTCCATTTCATAAGCAGATCGTGAAGATTTCTGATTAATTTTTTTGTAAGGTCTTTTTTTACAATGTTATATGTGTTTTGGTCGTTAAAAAGTGCGTTCATTTTTTGGATATAATCATATTTATTTAGGGCTACGGTGACGTTGCCCTTATCCGCTTGAGTGAATAATATATCTGGGTGGTCACTTATGAAATTCATTGTAACACGGGATGCGTCGACGATTTCTCTATCTAATGGTGATTTTTTGAATGAAAAGTTGGAAAGGTTATTTATTATTGGTGTGATTCTATTGCGGATGGTTATGCGGATGTTGGGGAGAATTTTGTTTATGTTGTAGTCCACACTTTTGATGAATTCAGTAACGATTTTTTCTTTTTTGTATGTGGGCAAGCAGAAATTTTCTCCTAGTTGGAGAAGTCCTTGTACCTCTATAGGAATATGTATGGATGATAAATTTACGAACCATTCGTTGTGGATTTGGAGAGGGGAGGATGAAGGATCTTGGAAAGTGGTCGGGTTTAGTGAGATTGTGAAGGAGGAAGTGGAGAATGATGGCCTGATGGGAAAGAGAGAGAATTCGTCTGGCGTGTTACAATGAATTTCATAAGTGACCACCCAGATATATTATTCACTCAAGCGGATAAGGGCAACGTCACCGTAGCCCTAAATAAATATGATTATATCCAAAAAATGAACGCACTTTTTAACGACCAAAACACATATAACATTGTAAAAAAAGACCTTACAAAAAAATTAATCAGAAATCTTCACGATCTGCTTATGAAATGGAAAAAACGTGAGTTTATTACAGACAATATGTATAAAAAACTCAATTGCACAGATGGTGTATTACCGAGAGCCTACGGTGTGCCAAAAATTCACAAAACGGGCCATCCACTCCGAGTGATCGTGTCGTCGACTAACACCCCGTTGTACGAGCTGGCTGCATTCTTACACAATATAATAACAGCTTCATACCGACAACCAGCAGCCACATAAACAATAGCTTCCAACTAGTTGAGAAATTAAAGAACAAATACATACACGAAAACTTTAAATTAATTTCCTTAAATGTGGTTTCATTGTTCACAAACGTCCCAATAGATCTTGCCATGGACAGCATTAACAACAGATGGAATCACATCAATAATAATTGCAATATACCTCGCGACGAATTTCTCAATGCAATCAGATTCGTTCTGGACTCAACATTCTTCACGTTCAATGACATTTACCGTCAAACTTTTGGCACACCAATGGGCTCTCCTCTCTCTCCGATTATAGCCGACATTACGCTACAAGATCTGGAGATGAGGGCGATCGAGATTCTACCTATTTCATTATCATTTTACTATAGATATGTAGACGACGTCGTGTTGGCTGCTCCCCCCTCCATGTTCAGCGCCATATTGCAAACGTTTAACTCATTTCATCCTAGACTGCAGTTCACTATGGAGGAGGGAGCAGACAACAGATTGAACTTTTTGGACACAACCATTATTTTAGAAAACAATATTATCAACTTTGACTGGTATCGCAAACCTACATATTCAGGCAGATACTTAAACTTTGAGTCTCGACACCCTCTCTGCCAGAAAAAAGGCACCGCCATAAGCCTCATCGATAGATCCTTCCGGCTTTTCCACCTGCGCTTCCATCAAAAAAACCTCGAACTCGTTGTGAATATTTTACTCAAAAGCGGGTATCCATTGTCTTTTATTTTTTCCACGTTACAAGAACGCATAAAAACACTAATCATAACAAACAACAAACAGATTGACACAACTCTAACTACGATTCCAACAGCAAGCAACAATCGCACACATTATTTTAACATCCCGTACATTCCATTATTCTCTGAACAATTCCTGTGGTCCGTGACTTGCAAACCAAAATATCTTATACAGGCTTAAACAAACTGAAAAAATTCATCCGTGTACAGAAGGACATATTACACAACGAAATACGTAACAGCGTCGTCTACAAAATAACATGCAAGGACTGCAACGCCTCGTACGTTGGACAAACAAGTAGACTCCTGAAAACTAGAATCGCCGAACATAAGAATCACATTAGAAAAAACACTGCACAACATTCGGTCATCACGGACCACAGGCTCAATAACCATGAGTTCGCATGGGATGAGGTGGAGGTGTTAGATGAAGAACGCAATGGCAAGCGCTTGATGTCGGAGATGATATTCATCACAAGACAAACTAACAGTCTTAATTTACAAAGCGATACGGAGAATCTACATCACGCATACCTTACGCTGGTGGAGAATCTACCAAAAATTTAAATTGTTTTGATGGATACCTTTCCAATATTATACTCCACCCAATTCATTTATTTTATTTCACACGACTTAATTTATTTAAATATCTCAATTCTAAATTAACTCATTTATTTCACTTCATACGACTTTAACTTATTTATTTAAAATATAATTCTAAATTATTTTATTTATTTTACCTCATATGACTCAACTTAATTTATTTAAAATCATAACTCTAAATTTATTTTATTTTATTTTATTTTCTACGACTTTAACTTTATTTATTTTTACAAACATAATTCTAAACTTATTTATTTATTTTACGTCACACGACTTAAATTAATTTATTTAATATCAGAACTCTAATTAAGTTGTGCGTCGTTTTAATTGTTTGTTAAAATACTCTCGTTTACATAATTAGGCATAACGGTACACTAATATAAGAAATCCGTCAGATAGGTTTGAATTTTAATAAATATTAGTCGACCTACAAACAAACAACACAACAAATGCGGTCAACAATATCACGCGAAATCAATATAGACAATGTAAATCATCAATGTCAACAAAATAACAGTTGCGTCTTGAATCTCGTGGCTCGCGATGATCTGTACAACCAATGCAGCACGGTTAGGAACAACATAAACCCTTTGAAATAAGTTATACACGGCAGGGACCGTAAAAAAGACCAAATTAAGTGAGTCGACAGGATTGCGTGGGCCGGCGACATACGCACACCACGTACGTTAAAATTGTTTGCATTTGTAATTGTAAGAATTGTTCCATGTATAACATATTGTTAATCATAATTGTAATAGATGCTGAAGAAGGTCCAAACCACAGGACCGAAACGTACAATAAACATATCAAACAAATTATAATCGCGCAATGATTACAGCGCTAAGCTCTCAATAAGCCCTTCCTTCCGCGTAATATTTTATTACTCCCTAGCATTTCATCCGAGTCTCGTCGTGCAGTTCGTATACTTGGAAGACGATACGCCTTAACCCCGACGTCATACAAATATTTGGACATTGTAATAAACGTTGGAGCTGTATCTTGCGTGGAATTGGTTCTCGGTGATAATCGGGGCAATCAAATAATATTGCCTTTTGAAACATGGAAATCGCTGATGCAGAAACGTGCGGACATTGAACGGCTTCTACAGTCGACAGAAACCCCATTGCGGGTCCGAGATTTAACATTCGAAGTGGTTAAAATATCTGATTCGAATATTATAAAAATGGGATTATCCAATAATTTTTTATATATGAAACCGCCAACTCTATTATATTTATTAGATTTTGAAAAATGCATAAATCATATGTATTACTGGTTATGTGAAAATACTCATATTGTAAATGAAAAATTCAAACAATTTGTAACGGTTTTACAACAGAATAATATCGCTAATGTATGCGACGCTATAAAAGCGATACGTGAAAGTGATATGTTTAACAGCGAATTATTCATAGATTGCGAGTTATTGACATGTGCTGTAAATGATATTCTTCACGATGCTTGTAATAAATAAGTTATTTTACTATTTATCTGTGAATTTAATTATTTAACTCATCCTTTATGTATGATTAAAAACGGTGTAATAGATATGCATAGTCTGCAAAGCTTAGCATGAGAACGCTATCTCTCTCTCTCTCTCTCTCTCTCTCTCTCCCACGCCAATGCGAATGCTATCCTTTTCCTACTCGTGCGCTATCCTTCTCCCACACATTACGAACGCCTCGCGCTATCCTTCTCGCACCGCCTTACGAACGCCGTATCTCGCATCATACACGTGCATGCCTCGCGCTATCTCTCTCGCACCGCCTTACGAACGCCGTATCTCGCATCATCCACGTGCATGCCTCGCGCTATCTCTCTCTCTCTCTCTCTTTCTCTCTCTCTCTCTCCCAAGTGCATGCCTCGCGCTATCTCTCTCTCTTTTTCTCTCTCTCTCTCTCTCTCCCAAGTGCATGCCTCGCGCTATCTCTCTTCCAAGTGCATGCGGACGCTATCCCTCTCCCACACATTGCGAACGCCTCGCGCTATCTCTCTCACACCTAGTCGCGGCATCGTACCTTCGCGTTCCCTCTTCCCTTCGCCTATCGGTTTCGCCGCGGTTCCCCCTCTTCCCCGCGGACCCCTCGCATATCGGTTTCGCCGCGGTTCCCCTCCCCCCTCTCCGCGGACCCCTCGCCCATCGGTTAGGACGCGGTCCCCCTCCCCCCACTCCGCGGACCCCTCGCCTACCGGTTTCGCCGTGGTCCCCCCCGCGTGACGTCATACCCCCCGCGCCAATTTCCCCTCGCCCCTCACCCCTCCTCAGAGGAC
This sequence comes from Formica aquilonia x Formica polyctena, assembly GCA_907163055.1. Lineage (NCBI taxonomy): Eukaryota > Metazoa > Arthropoda > Insecta > Hymenoptera > Formicidae > Formica > Formica aquilonia x Formica polyctena. The sequence goes on from CAJQTV010000277.1 coordinate 16,112, forward strand.
CTGGGTTAGAACCGGCCTTACTACACTACTATTATTATTTTACTTTTAATATTGTCTTTTTGCTGTACTGTTTTTGATTATGGTTACCACTACATTGTTTTGTTGTCTACATTAGTGTATTATTTACTTTCCCTGTGACATATGACACGTCATATACTCACACACTATTATCACATGTATACATATATGCATTTACTTAGATTGTTAACTCTGATTGTATTATGCTTAATGCGCTTGAGGGGACTTGTCCCAGAGCGTAGAATAAATAACGCTTTCTCTCTCTCTCTCTCTCTATTACGCATAGACTCACGCGCACATACGCGCGCTCTCACACACACATACACACACACCCAAGGAGGGTTTGGGGTCGCAAAATACCATGGAACTGACAAGCCACGGGGTCTTTATCCTTGAAGTGAACACACACACACACACATTTATAAAACGGCCTTTTTCAGGGCCACATGATGTGCTAATTCCGATCGCTCAACCTCCCTGTGGTGCATATTGGGTAACGCTAATGCCGACGGTAAAACCTTTTAATAAGAAATAGTCAGATGGAAGTCGCCTATTTTTATTATATACGACAGTTTCTGGAGCTGATACAGCTCAGTGAATTTTCTCTGTGCGGTAAAATATCGAAATTCCCTAATGAGGAAGCTTCGTTCACATAATTACTCAGAAGGTTTGCTTGAGTTAATGTGGGTCTGGAGTAATTCCATGGTTCGTCAGCTACGCAACACACATGCACATACACGTCGAACGCTCACAATCCGAGGGCAATTTTGAGCTTTAAAATACCACGGTTGTTAGCGAAACCCGGAATTTTTATTCTTGCAAGTTAAAATTGGGCATTGTTAAAAATTCAAAATTGGATATCTCAGCACCTAATACAGCTAGCAGGGTGTTCCAAAAAGCATTTTCAAGGTTCGGATTGCCACTTTTAAAAATTTTATATTGCAATTATGTGCGATACGTTTTTTCGAAATGGCGGATGACAAAACGAGAGCATGCGAAATTGAAAAATTTTCGTCCGAATTTGCGACGACCCATGGCAAGAGTTAAGTACCGCAATTTAGTGAGCTAAAAAGCATGTGATAGTATAGTGTCTCCTCTTCAAAATGCTTTTTTACTCGTCTCGATACGATGATTTTTCGCTGAGATATGCGCAATTGTATAAAAAGGCAGTTTTTTACTTTAAATGCGCATATCTCAGCGAAAAATCATCCTATTGAGACGAGTAGAAAAGCATTTTGAAGGGGAGACTCTGTACTATCGCATGCTTTTTATCCCATTAAGTTGCGACACTTGCCTGTTGCCATGGGTCGTCGCAAACTCGGACGAAAATTTTTCAATTTTGCATGCTCTCGCTTTGTCATCCGCCATTTTGAAAAATATTATTTCGCAAAACTCCAATGAATTGATTCTTAAAGTAGAGATTTCAGCTTCAATTTGTTTTTTTAAAGACCTTTCTATCATTATTACTCGCGTAGTTATCGTCATTCGAAATTTAGTGATTTTTTCCCAAATTTTAGGTGTACCGTTTTTTTTTTGGACTGGGTGTATATATATATATATATATATATTTTTATTTGTTAATATTTTATAATTCCATATTATTTCAATTATTCTGATCAAATACTAGAAATCGAAAAATAAAAATAGATTTGATTAAATTTTGAGATAAATTAAGATTAAATTTTGAAACCAATTAGTTATAAAATTTCATATAAATAACAAGATTTTATTTTTTAACTAATTTTAATTGAATATGACTTGTACAGTTAGCAACAATACAGCGAAAAATGAACAGAAATAAACAAATTAAATATAATTAATTTAGGCATTCTCATTTGTTTTATCCTAACTTCTAGGTTAAGATTAGTATATCATTAGAACTAATTATTGCTAATATTAGTTTAACACTAACTTTAATTAGTTTAAATTGAGGCAAATAAGTATGCCTAAGACAACGAGAAAATATAGAAAAGCCTGGGAATTAAATCCAGAGTTTTCTGGTAAGTTCAAATTTGATTATTATTTTTAATGATTAATGTCTCTTCTTAATATCAACTATGCATATATATGTATACCATTATATACCATTATATATTATAAAATATAACCTTCGTTCAAAGTTTAGTCCTTTAATCATGATGTAGTTTATATAACAAAGTATTAAAATAATATTTAAGTAATATCGCATCATACAAATTCAATTATATCATTACAAATTCGGATTACATATCATATTGATGCAAAAGTCAAGTTTCAAAATAAAAAGCAAATTAAAATAAGATAATAGAATATAATAATCATATAAAATAAAGTAGATTAGAAGCGAATCTATAAGGAAACTGAAGCTTCAACCCTCAGGCAAGCATTATTTCTTGCTATACAATTACATAATATTTTATAATATTTATTATAGGATGGCTCTCTGCTTTGGAGGGAGATGATACTAAAGCATATTGCAAGCTTTGTCAATGTTCGCTTCAGGCTCACAAGAAGGATATCCAAAATTATGGAAAATGCAAAAAACATTTAGCTGCATTTAAATTTTCTACAAGTAAAAAGATGACAGGTTTTGTAAAGCAGACTATATCAGATAAGAGAAAAGTGGCCGAATTGAAGATTTCTGCATTCATTGCAGAGCATTGTTCTGTGTCTCCAATCGACCACCTTGGAAATTTAATAAAAACTCTTGATGAAACATCTCAACTACTAAGCGAGTTAAAATTACACAGAATCAAGTGTACGGCATTAATAAAATATGTTATTTCTCCTTGTTTTTTAGAAGATCTTGTTATTGATCTTGGTAATGGATACTACTCATTGATTATCGATAAAAGCACAGCAGTGGATACCACAAAAATTCTTTGCCTTATGATAAGATATTTTAGTGAAACGAAGAAAACAATCGTAACAACTTTTTATAGATTAATCGAAATTGAAAGTGGAGATGCTATTACGTTGACAACAGCTTCCAAAAATCAAATGTTAAAGGATGGCCTTAAAATTGAAAATCTTATTGGAATCGGAGTTGATGGAGCCAACGTTATGATTGGTATACATAATTTGTTTTCTTCTATTTTGAAAGAGACTATTAATGAACTTGTTGTAGTTAAATGTGTTTGCCACTGTCTTCATTTGGCAGCTGAATATTCTTGCAAATGCTTACCAAGAAATCTTGATTTTATTATTAAAGAATGCCACAATTGGTTTTCTTGTAGCTCAAAGCGCCAAATAGAATATAAGAAACTGTATGAAATTTTGGCAGATAAGAAACCTCTTAAAATTGATAAATTATCGGGCACATGATGGTTAATTGCGTTCGATAACGATATGAGGCAATAAATAAAATAATTGATCAATGGGATGCTCTAAAACTCCACTTTCAATTAGTAAAAGACAAGGAGAGATGTTATATAGCTGATCAATTATATAATATGCTTAATACACTATCTAATATATAATCTAATATAGTCTACCTTACTTTCTTGAGGCATATGTTGAAATTCCTTACGGAAGTCAACAAAACGTTCCAAGCAGAAAGTGCTAACCCCCTTAAACTTTTAGAAGATTTGCATTCCCTTTTATATTACTACATGAGTATTCTTATACCTGCAGCAAGATTAGGAATTAAAAAAACCGATCTTTCTCACTTTAAATTCAAAGATTACATAGTGAGAGTTGAAGCTATCGATTTTGGATATTCCTTTGAACAAGCAGCTTCTGGCATGAATCATCAAGAGGTCAAAATAATCAAAGACAGATGTCGCGACTTCTTGATTTGTTTGTGTGAGCAGCTGCAGTCAAGAATCCCCGATAATATTAGGTGTACGACTTTGCTATCGCCGTTTTTTTTCCGAAATTCGAGGCTTTATTGTAAAAAACTGGTTATACATTTATGATTCAAAGTATTGTCCATCGCTGGCCACTACTTTCTCTTATCTTTCGGGCAGCGTACGAATCCCGCGTTGAAAAAACTGGTCATCTTTTGAAGCGATCCACGAATCGAGCCGTGTGCCATTGATCGAAACAAGTGATAGTCAGAGGGAGCAACGTCTGGAGAATACGGCGGGTGGGGTAGGACTTCCCATTTCAACGTTTCCAAGTATGTCTTGACCACTTTCGCAACATGAGGTCGAGCATTGTCATGCTGTAAAATCACTTTATCGTGTCTCTCGTTGTATTGCGGCCGTTTGTCTTTTAATGCTCGGCTCAAACGCATTAATTGCGTTCGATAACGATCGCCTGTGATTGTTTCAGTCGGTTTTAACAGCTCATAATACACTACGCCGAGCTGGTCCCACCAAATACAGAGCATGACCTTGGAGCCGTGAATATTCGGTTTGGCCGTCGACGTGGAAGCATGGCCGGGATATTCCCATGATTTTCTGCGCTTGGGGTTATCGTAATGAACCCATTTTTCGTCCCCAGTCACAATGCGATGCAAAAATCCCTTCCGTCTTTGCCTTTCAAGCAACTGTTCACAAGCAAACAAACGCCGTTCAACATCTCTCGGTTTCAACTCGTACGGCACCCAATTTCCTTGCTTCTGAATCATTCCCATGTCTTTGAGGCGTTTTGAAATTACTTGTTGAGTCACTCCCAATGATCGTGCCAATTCTTCTTAACTTTGACTCGAGTCTTCATTAAGTAATGCCTCCAATTCTGCATCTTCGAAAACCTTCTCTCTTACACCGGTCTTCGACGTGAAAATCACCGTTCTTGAAGCGTTGAAACCACTCACGACACGTTCTTTCACTAATAGCGGCCTCACCATAAGTATTTGAGAGCATTTGATGAGCATCAGCCGCAGATTTCTTCATATTGAAGCAGAAAATTAAAACCTCCCGCAAATGACGAGAATTAGGCTCGTAATCTGACATTTTCAATCGAGAATAACTTTATGATGCAGACACAAATCGACTAATGTTTCTATGGGGTTATGTTGACAGATGCCCAAGTTTATTGCATGACGTCTATGATCTATTTATTTCGACCACTACTTATCGCTAAAGCCATCTATAGGAAAACGGCGGAAGCAAAGTTGTACACCTAATATTTATATTCATTTATGTTAATTTTTATTTATATTTTATTTATATTTATTTATTGTTAATTTATTTATTGTTATTTATTTATTAAACGTCAGCTACTTATATGTAAGATAGATATATATTTAAAAAGCGCGCGTGTTACACACATACACTCACTTACACCGGAAAATAACGACACATATTTATTTACTATTTGAATATAGCACCGAAAACAATATCGCGCCGGTTGTTGATAAACAACCCCGTTAACGATGATCCGTAAAAATTAAAAAAAACTAAATATTTATCATTTCTGTAAAATTTGATAAATTTTATTAAAAATATCTTAAAAATCGATCCATTAATAAATGATATAGTCATTTATCAATTAAAAAAAATCTATATTTATTTTTTAAAAATTTATATTTTGTTATCTAATATATATAGATATACATATGTATATATAGATGGTATTATAAAAAAATTTATTAAATTCAAATTTTATTTTTTGATGGTATTATAAAAAAATTTATTAAATTCAAATTTTATTTTTTTTTTGTTCTTCTTATTCTTTTTATTATCTTCATTGTCATCCTTACGTTTTTTAATTTCTTTATTGTTTTCATCCTGCAATTTTTCCTTAATATATTCCTCCTTCTTGTTCTTCTTTTGACTTTCATATTCAATTACTGCAGATAATAATAATTGATCGAGCCCATCATCCAACACTGAAATTTTTTAATTATAAATTAGATTAGGTTAAATGATGATATTAAGAATAATAAAATAAAAAAAATAAAATGTAAAATAAAATAATTAAAATAAAATAAAATAGCTAGATTAGTAAATCTTAAAATAATTATAAAAAGTTTAGTAAAATTTAAATGAATAGTTTTTTTTTCAAAAATTAACTAATTAATTATTTTTTAGTATTTACCATTTTTAAATTTTTCGATTTCTCTATTTATTTCACTCTGTCTAGTTATTTCATTAAGAGTAACACTTTTAATCTTATGTCCATTATTTTCATTCATTATTACATTTCCAATTTCATTCGATTTATTTATTTTTTCATCCATGATAATATTTTTTGTTTTAATAAGTCTATTCATTTAATCAATGACATTTAACATGTGAAACCAGCAACTTATTTATATAGTCATTTATGAAATGACTCACGTCAAGAAATATAAACTCTTATTACCCATAAAGGGTGATTTTTTAAATTCAACAACAATTTTTAATAGATAGCGAAATAGAAATTAATAGACAGACAGACATACAGACGATATTTACATATATAAATTTCTCGAAATTACTACCAAAATTTTGCTATTTTTTCGGAGATGACTACTATGTGGTTTTTTTAATTTTTTTAGTTTTTTAATTTTTTTTTTTAAACCACACATAGTGTGTGAGTGCGTAGGTGGATGGATTAATTTATATATATAAATTTCTTTTAATTTTTCGGGGATAACTACTATCTGCTTTTTTTCGTTTTTTCTCGTTTTTTAATTTAGTTTTAATGTAGTTTTTTAAAACTAAAAAAACCACATAGTAGCCATCCCCGAAAAATAAGCAAAATTTTTGTACTTTTTAGTTTTTAAAATTTTTTAGTTTTTTTTAGACTACACATAGTGTGTGGGTGCGTGGGTGGGGGTGTAAAACTAAAAAAAACCACATAGTATGAACCACATGAATCACTAATTTAAATTTTGCAAATGTTATAAATATTTTACTTGGCATATAATAATTATTAATATATAGCGATTATTAATATATAACGGAATAGAAATTAATAATGTGTGGGTACGTGGTTGGGTGGACGTGTAAAACTAAAAAAAAACCACATAGTAGCCATCCCCGAAAAATTAGCAAAATTTTGATACTATTTTTTAGACCACACATAGTAGCGTAAATTTTTCTAATTTTTCGGGGATGGCTACTATGTAATTTTTTTATAGTTTTTCACCCCCACCCACCCACCCACGCACCCACACACTATGTTCCACATTTATGGACCGATTTTCTCGAAATTACTACCAAAATTTAGCTAATTTTTCGGGGATGGCTACTATGTCGTTTTTTTTTTAGTTTTTCACTCCCACCCACCCACCCACGCACCCACACACTATGTTCCACATTTATGGACCGATTTTCTCGAAATTGGTATCAAAATTTTGCTAATTTTTCGGGGATGGCTACTATGTGGTTTTTTTTTTGTTTTACACCCCCACCCACCCACCCATGCACCCACACGCTACTATGTGTGGTCTAAAAAATGGTATCAAAATTTTGCTAATTTTTCGGGGATGGCTAATACGTGTTTTTTTTTTTTTTAGTTTTACACGTCCACCCAACCACGCACCCACACATTATTAATTTCTATTCCGCTATATATTAATAATCGCTATATATTAATAATTATTATATGCCAAGTAAAATATTTATAACATTTGCAAAATTTAAATTAGTGATTCATGTGGTTCATACTATGTGGTTTTTTTTTAGTTTTACACCCCCACCCACGCACCCACACACTATGTGTAGTCTAAAAAAAACTAAAAAATTAAAAGAACTAAAAAATACAAAAATTTTGCTTATTTTTCGGGGATGGCTACTATGTGGTTTTTTTAGTTTTAAAAACTAAATTAAAACTAAATTAAAAAACTAAAAAAACTAAAAAAAAGCAGATAGTAGTTATCCCAGTGATGCCAGAATGCCCACGCTAGCAACACGCAACCGTAGTGGAGGGGATACGCTCACAAGCGAAAACCGTGTACATGTAATGCGCAGAGCGTTCTGCATATATATATACATATATATATATGTATATATATATATATACAGCATTATTATTCGTACTCATCTCTAAGGACGCACACACGCACGCACATGCACAATGGCGTAATACGCGAAAAACGAAGAGAAAGAGAAAGAAAGCAAGAATTAACAAAAGAGAGCGAGAGATAACGAAAGAGAAAGAATGATATATCTATTAATAACTATTACCGACAGTAATAAAAATGGTAATTGTGCTCGCAATACAGTATTATGCATTATCGATAACTTTATTTTCAACTAACGCCATCTTGCGTGTAAAGCTAGAAAAGTACATTTTCATATGGTCGACTACGTCGTCGACGTGGACGTTTCTTAAGTGAAAATTTCCACATTGTGACTTTGCGTCATAATATGGCCGTTCACGACACATGTAGAGTGAAAATAAAGATATTTTCGTTATATAATTAATACCAAAGCTATCAATTAAGCGTAGTAAGATCTCAATCAGTCCAGCCGTTATTGAAATCTGATAATTTCAGTTATTCTCAACTGACTGGCTCGCGTGAAGATACACGGTACGCCTTGCTGTTGCTGCGCATGACTTGGCGCGAGACACTACCGTGTCTCTTGATGCACTTGGCGAATAAAAATAAAGTGTCAAAGCAAAGTTTCTTAATTCAGATGGAAATTTTTTACTTCTCTTTTTTTTAGCAATTCTTCCAACAATTGATTTATATTAGGTGAAAGGTTACTCTAAATGAAAAAAAGTTACAAAAAAATGAAATTACATAAAAAATAAACATATATAATAGTTTTGAGAATAGGTATTATGCATGTTCCAAATATAAAAAATGTGATATCTATATATATAAGTAGTTGGTGTCTATCTGTCTGTCTGTCTGATCGCAAACTACTTCTACATTTATGGACCGTTTTTTTCGAAATTGGTACCAAAATTTTGCTAATTTTTCAGGGATGCCTACTATGTGGTTTTTTTAGTTTTAAACCCCCACCCACCCACCCACGCACCCACACACCATATATATAGTTCCATATATATATTGCGACGACTTTTTCTACCGTCTCGCGGGTGAGCGATAAACGCGGCCGCCGACTCGTTCTGTCCGTCGCGCGGGTGTAAATTGCGCCTACGAACAGGAGCTAATTCGCCGAACGGGAGATGCGGAATGATCGTTGACAAAAACGGGAAAACGGAGAAAAAGATCCACGCGCTAGATGGGAACAGGATGTTAGGAGTTCCGCGCGTACCGTGACGAGATCCGAGAGATAATCGCGAGAATCGAACTTGGGCGCCAGATACGATCTTTCACGTATCAATTCGCAAAACACGAAATAAGCGCGAAATAAACGCGAAAGAAATTGCCGGAATTCGCCACGGGCTGACTAGCTCGCCTAACGGTAGAGGGGCAGGGCGAGTGTTGTCCTAACGCGATAATTTATGCAAGAGGCGACAATTACGGAGACGACAAAAACACAACTGAAAAGAAACTCGCCAATTAAACAAAGAAATTAACAGATTTATTATAATAGCGGGAGCCGCAGCTCCTCGAGAATAGTAATGATAAACCGCGCGGATATACGGCGGCGGTAAAAGAAACGCGGCTGCGAGTCTGGGTGTTAGACGCGGGGCGCGAAACCCCGTAATGCATACGCCGAAACCGACCCGTTAGATCGGCCGGAATGTCCGCTCGGCTTGAATTACGCCTCGCACTGCGAAGAAATTGATTATCACGTTCGTCTATAATTCGGGCGCAAATCCGAATCAATTCTCGATATCACCTCGCCAACGGCGACCTTATCGCCCGCTATTACCGCTAAATTATTAATACGCAACTTAAGATTAACAGGCAATTATTACAACGCGGACATGCTTCGATTTCGGACGGACATATTACGCAGAATCGAATGCTTGGCACACACACGCACGCAATTCATGCAAGAATCGCGAGGAAATTCTCACCCAAAACGCGCTCACAATTTCGAGACGCGGTGCTTTACAGCCGATATAATACGTCGAATTTACGCGATTTACACTCTCACGTAGCCCATATAATGATCGCGAAGGAAAGTTGCACCGGACGTGCACGCACAGTTTAGACGCGAAGATTCACAAACGAGAGACAAAAATATATAATATAACAAATTGACGCGAATCACACTCACACTCAAACGACCGACATACAGTACGAACGAGTCTTAAACGCTACACGTGCGAGAACTAACGCAAATATAATCTACGGAATCCGAATCTCCAGAGAGACGACACACGGTTTATTAGAAACGCGAGGTAATGTCTCGATCCGCGGAAACCGATACTTTCGAGGCTCCGGGGCTCGAATTGCTTGACGACGTGGCCGTGACGCGAAAATCTACACCAAAGAATCGGGCTTAGCCCGTACACCAAAGTACGAATTCACGGCGACGACGACAGAACGAAATGATTCCGAGCGCGATCGCGAGTGGCGAATATGGCGAAGGATAACCTCACCTCACCGGTACTTTTCCTCTCGGGGCGGTTGTCCGGGGTCGGCGACGTTGACGTCCTCTCGTCCGGACTTCTCCGCTGGTAGCCGGAATCCTCTCCTTCCGCTCCCGCCACAACGCTCTCGTCCTCTCAATTACAAAATTACTCTCGATCTCACACGCTCGCTCTCGGCTCGCAGGCTCGCACCAGTCTGATCCTGGATCGTCGCGATCCAGAATCGATACCTGTGGGCCAGCCGGGGCTGCGCACACGGGGTGCGTATTATCGCGACCAATCACGCGTTATCACGCGCTGTGGCCGGCGGGCAGCGCGCTCACGGTCGTAACGGTGTTGCGCGCGCCCCCGGTAATTCGAGCAATAATTCGCTGGGGCCCTTTCCGCGGGGCCGTCGCGAGGTCTAGGGCGAACGGCTTGGCCGGAAACATCGCTGCCACCCTTCTTTCCGTCTTTTCCGGGACCGCGTCACGCCATCGGGTGCAGAATTGCAGCCCCTCCGCGGGGACCGGATCCGCACGGGCCTGTGTCCTTGCGCGAGGATCCCCTCGCTGTCCCGTGCGTTGCGCATCACGTGTGCGGGTCCTGATCCCGTCGTGACGTAGCTAGTTTGGCCGTTAGATGTTTTGGATTTCCAAATTGCTGGCTCCTTGCCCCTCTAAGGTCTTCCTTGATTGGCGATCGTATTTTCCGTGACGCTTCAGCGACTTTCCGCTCCTCCTTCCGATGAGGCTCCCAAATGAATTATTCATACGAAAGAAAATCATAAACGAAATTAATATTAAGCTCGAAATCTCAATTAATGACGCCTCTCTGAAGGTAACGGTACGGTTCTCGCAATTATTCGACTAGCGCGGCCCTTTAGCCCGCGCTTTTCGATCGGAGAGGTACCCGGCGGACGCGCGCGAGACGGCAACGTCACAATATATATATATATATATATACAGGGTGGTCCTCGTAACGGTCGCCACGATTTTTAAGGCACTTACAATAATCTGACATAAAAAAGTCATAAACAGGAATTTATCAGTTTCTAACCGGCAACAAATTGCAATAATAAAAATTGACCAAACATTTCTATTTTATATCATATTGAAATTAATCGAGATTATTTCATCCGTTTAATTTTTTAAACTGACATGAGATAATAGTCTCGGGCCCGAAGGAGCCGTATCTACGTATACGGTATTGAATATCTCGCCATGTTCTCCCCACTTTGCCAGCATGCGCGAAACGAGGTCATTCTCTTTTTGGATAGAGTATACATATATGGTATATGTATATACAGGGTGTATCCTAAAAAGTGGGAAGTATTGCAATGGGGGATTCAGGACACAAAAATAAAAGAAAAAGTTCATATAAACATATGTCCGATATGACCTTGTTTTCAAATTATAGCTTGTTTTATTTTCCAATAGAGTTCAGATAGCATACTTGGATATCGGTTTGCTGTTTATGTACAAGATTTAACTTGAAATATTGAAATATCTTAAAATCTATAAGTTTAAGACAAAAATGTTTTAGACAAAAGTTGTATGATTCACGGGGGACATATGATGAAAATATGGACTTGACCTTGAATAATCTTTTCAAAGCCAAATTAATGTGATCGATGTTTTCTTAAATGGAACCCCCCATTTTTTATATCAAAATATCAAAATATGTCAGATTAAGATATAAAATTACTCAAAAAGTACTTAATGAAAAAATACTTTTTTATAGTGTTTTGAAAAACTCTCGAAATAAGCTACAAGAATATGTAATAAAAAAAGGGGGGTTCCATTATTCTGTACATAAAAGTATCACGGTAAAATTATCGAAAACTAAAAAATAGGGGATTCCATTTAAAAAATTAAAGGTGTCCTTGACTTGATCTTAACGATGCCATCCAAGGTCAAACCAATGACACCATCTTATGTTCCCCTCAAAATCATACAATTTTTGTTCAAAACGTTTTTCTCTAAAATGCTTAGTTTTTGAAAGAAAAGGGGTGTACGGGTGATCTAAGACACCCTGTATATACTATATATATATATATATATATATATATATATATATATACAGAGGGAGTTTTTTAACTTGAAACTGTAAAATATCTCGGAAAGTAAGCTTTATCGAAAAAAATGTTTCGAACAAAAGTTGTAGGATTCGGAGGGGACCACATGATAAAAATATGGATTTGATCTTGAGTGACCTTTTCAAGGTGAGATCAATGTGATCGACGTTTTTGAAAGAAGTCAAGGACACCTTTAATTTTTTTAATGGAATCCCCTATTTTTTAGTTTTCGATAATTTTACCGTAATACTTTTATGTACAGAATAATGAGACAAATCAATTAGTAAAAAAAAATAATTGTTTTTAAGAAAAAATATGTAATTATTTACAATGTATTTTTTAAAACAATTATTTGTTTTTTTCTTTACACTAATTAATTTGTCTCATTATTCTGTATAAAAGTATTAAGAGTAAGATTATCGAAAACTAAATATTTTACAAGATATTTTATTTTTTATATCAAAATATGTCAGATTAAAATATAAAATAACTTAAAAAGTACTTAATAAAAAAATACTTTATTATAGTGTTTTGGAAAGCTCTCGGGATAAGCTATAAGAATATGCAATAAAAAATAGGGGATTCCATTTAAGAAATTAAAATTGAATATATGCTAATCTAATTAACGTGTTATTTATATTTTGAATTTAACAGCGCCAAGTTTTCCTCTAATTGAAAAGTTATTTTATACTTAAATTTGTCTTTTGAATTAAAAATTTTTTTCACTTAAATATATTCCACTATTTTGATCACATTGCAATTTTTAATATTAGAAATAATAATAAATGAATTTTGTAAAATAAATTTTTATTAATTGGCGCAATATTTTTATATCACTATTTTTGTAGAATATTAAAACAACTATTTTGTAAAACAGTTTTTAAGTTTGAATATGACAGTGTTTTTGTATTAAAATAACACTATTTTGTATAAAAATTTTTCACAATAAATTGAAATAACACTATTTTGTATAAGAGTATTTTTATAGTGAAAGGCGCTTGTGCGCGTGCACTTGGCGCTTTTTTTCACTTTTTTTAAAAAAAGGTAATTTTTTAGCAATTATATCATTTTTTTTACTGTGTGTTATATATTATCTTATTTCTGCAATAAGATTAAATGAATACATCTATTATATTTCTGAATTATAAAAGCAACTCTTTCATTTCTTTAATTAATACTATACGCTTGTGCTATACTATAGATTACCTAACTAATCTGTCTCGTAAATATATAGAATAAACACATCATAACCTATATAATTTATATTATATTATAACTTATATTGTAATTTAAATATAAATTAAAAAGTGATAGATGTTATGTTTCTTTTTTTAAATATCTAAGATCTTAATTTTATTGATATGAAAAAGATAAATGTAACGTTTCTTTTTTTTTAAATATTTAAGATTAGAATAAACCTTGCTAATTATATATAAAGTTATAATATGAGTTATAATATATAAATTATAATATAATTTATGATGTATGTATTCTACATATCTACGAGATAGGCTAATCAGATATACACAGCACAAGCAATTAGTGTAAAAATGATGTGTATGCTACATATCTACAAGACAGATTAAACAAATCAAGTACTTTTATAAAAGTGATAAATGTTACGTTCTTTAAAAAAAAATACTATAATCAAAATTAAAATATATTACTATATGCTTGTGCTGTGCTATAAATTATCTAACTAATCTGTCTTGTATCCTGATTATATCAAAAGCAAAAGATGTAAAAAGGAATACAGTGTATTCAAATGTATTTGTCAAATGATTGTCATCATATAGTTATTTGTCATGCATCATATGCAGCTACAGGTATAAGTAACATTAGTAAAACATAGTCTGTAAGATTAATATGTATAAATCTTATAAATTTCTATTTATATTTTATTTCCATTTCCATTTATTTTTTTTTTTTTTAATAATTTATAAATTTTTATACTAAATTTATAAATACATTTATTTTTTAATGGAACTAAAAACATTTTTCAAGCTGTTAAGATTTTGACAAAGTCTGCGACAACACGTCTATTGCAAACCAACATATTGTAACCAATCTTTGTCTCAATGCTAAACACAACAAAATTATCGATAATGTTAGTTAAATACTAAATTTTATTTGCCAAATATATATACCAAATAGCATTATGACAAATGGAAAAATACCATGTAACAGATCTATTATATTCATTAACTATACTAAAACATGCTTCATCTATTTCAAGCGATGCCTTAGCATCGCAACAAGAATTGATTACAATATGTTGGTTTGCAATAAACATTTTGCCACAGGCTTTGTCAAAATCTTATCAACAGCTTGGAAAATTCTTCTAGTTCCACTGAAAAATAAATGTATATTTATAAATTATTTAAAAAAATAAATAGAAATTTAACCTTACAGACTGCGTTTCATCAATGTTATTTATATTTATCTGTAGCTGCATATAATGCATGACAAATAAATATATGACAAACTATATGACACTCGTTTGACAAATGCACTCAAATATGTATTCTTGATGTCTATATCTATATTAACTGATATGACTGTCTATATCGATAACTACTCGCAGTTATCCATAGTGGCTTTTGACAGATATAAGTTAAATTTTCCAGACTGCAACATTATATAGCGTAGCACTCTTTCATTTATAAAAAGGTGAAGCTGCAAAATACATATATCTCTTTCTTATCATAAATATAGAATATTTTTATATGTAATGCGATGTTTTGTTTTGTTTTTACACATAGCATAAATTACTTTCGCAATATTTTATTTTTCTCTATAAATAAGATATGAAAATATTCTATACATTTATGACAGGATGTTTATATTCTATTCTATATATATTTACTATCAGATATGTGTGTGTGTGTGTGTGTGTGTGTGTGTGTGTGTGTGTGTGTGTGTGTGTGTGTGTGTGTGTATTCAATACCTGATCCAACTAACCATGAGTATTACGAAGAATTTTATTGCTTCACTTTTTTATAAATGAAAGCATGCTACGCTATATAACATTGCACTATTGCATTGCAAACCTATTAACCTATATCTGTCAAAAGCTAGTATGGATGCAAGCAGTAGAAGCGCCGCTAGCGCAATCTTATGTCGAATGCTCGAACCGTACAACTTCTTGTACACATGCGCATTGGGGGCTTGGGCGTCGATGATGACGGAGACGTTTCTTAGTAAAAATTTTATACATTTCGACTTTGGATTATAATATCTGCATTTATAGGATACGTAGAAGAAAAGTAAAAATATTTTCATAATATAAAACAAACTCAAGCTTTCGATTAAGATTATTAAAACATCAATCGGTTCAGCCGTTATTGAAGTTCTATGATCTAAGAACTTTTCAACTAGCCGACTCGCGTAAAGATACACGGGGTGCTTCACTGTTGCTGCGCATGATTTGGCGCGAGACACTATCGTGTCTCTTGATAAAAACCGTCGGCAGAAACACGTCGATTTCGAGTGGATTCGGGATCCTTCCAGAAGGACAGGAGTCAATAAAAACACCGCGCGCAAAGAACGAGTCGCAGTCCGTTAAAAGTCTCGCTCGCAATAACGTATCGCTCTGGATAGAAAATCGCTAGAAAATTCGAGTATCTCCGTTGCTCGCGGAAAGACACTCCGCGAAACCTTGTAACGCGGTCACCTCGCTCGACGCTCGGATCGGCTCGTCGGTGTCCGGGTTCGAGAGGAGGGGAGACTCAAGCTTACGAGGCACAGTATAGGTAGAAACGATGCTTTATTTAGTAAGAGAAAGATAGATACAGCGTGCAGGGCCTGGCGAAGTCGTGCGTGGAGCGATGTCGCTGGTAGCAGGATGCGGGGCGCAAAGCGGAGACGCAAAGCGAGGGTTGCAAAGCGACGAGAAGCGCAAGACAGGCTCGGCGTGCAATCGTTCCCGGTTATATTTACATGCGCTGACGGCGCGATTAGAACTAGAGGACTTATTACGAACAGGCCTTATAACTAGCGGACTTAGTACTATACAGGTCTTATTACTAGCAGGTCTTATAACTAGCGGACTTTGGACTAGACAGGTCTTATTACTAGCATGCGGTTACAACTAGTGGACTTAATATGAACAGGCCTTAAAACTAGGATTCGGTTACAACAAGCGGACTTAGCACTAACAGGCCTTAAGACTAGCAGGTCTAGGACTACGAGACTTAGAACTAGCGGACTTATCTCTATCATGCGATTATATTTACAGCGCGGTCTGTACATGCACTTATAAAGCTACTGTCGGGTGAGGTGGCTAGATATTGCCGGCAGGCTCGAGTGTCACGTCGAGCACTGCCTGAGCAACGGAAGTCGGTTCAGCCCGACAGAGCCAAATACAGCCTTGGCCCCAGGTAGAGGCGGGAGCCGGTGCAACCCGGCGGGGTCGAGGGCAACCTCGACTCCAGGAGTGGTGTAGACAGGAGCCGGTCCAACCCGGCGGGGTCGAGGGCAACCTCGACTCCAGGAGTGGTGTAGGCAGGAGCCGGTCCAACCTGGCGGGGTCGAGGGCAACCTCGACTCCAGGTATAGAGTGTCGGTGCAACCCGACAGAGCTGAGTTCAGCCTCAACCCCAAGAGGCAGTAGGTAGTGGTGAGATCGGTATCAGGAGCAGGTCGGGATAGGATCTGGTCCCGATGTCTCGGCCGGCCGGGCTTATATACCCGGCCGGCGTTCCTCACTGCGCCGTCGGTCCGGCGGTGGGAGTCGGTACAGCGTGGGGACCCCGCGAGAGAGATAGAGCGTGCCGGTAAGCGAGAGCGCATGCTGAGCGCGATAGCGTACGTCGGGAGCGAGAGCGCAATCGTGCGGTGTCCAATCGTGCAGTGTCCAATAATGCGGTGTCCAATCGTGCAGTGTCCAATCGTACGGTGTCCAATCGTGCGGTGTCCAATCGTGCAGTGTGCGTGTCCAATCGTGCGGTGTCCAATCGTGCGGTGTCCAATCGTGCGGTGTCCAATCGTGCGGTGTCCAATCGTGCAGTGTGCGTGTCCAATTGTGCGGTGTCCAATCGTGCGGTGTCCAATAATTCTGTGTCCAATCGTGCAGTGTCCAATCGTTCCGTGTCCAAACGGGATACGCCCCAGCTGAACGCCTCATGTTCAGCTGCAGTATTCTCACTCCCATGGACGTAAGTGAGAAGGAAGGAACGTTATTTGCCGGAGTTTGTTGCAGCGGCTGCAAAGAGGAACCCGGTTCACACACGGGGTTGGGATTGAGATTGGGGTTGAGATTGGGGGACATTCGCGTATCTAATCTTATTTTCTATCGCGGATTTGTTCGCGGAGCTAAACGCGGAGCTAATCGCGGGCCTAATCGCGGAAACTAACGCTGTATTATGTATTCTATTTCTAATTTCTTCTTCTTCCCGGTCGAGGACTGCCGGTGAAGACCATACGGAACTACTACTACTACTACTGCTATCGCAACGCGTTAGTGCAATTCGGACGGCGCGAAGGCCGCAACCTTGAAACTGTGCACAAAGTCGTGTTATGTCGCGGACTCGCTCGGGCACAGCTTGGCGAGGCGCTCTCGAGGAAGCGGAGGCCGTCTCCAAACGCGCGCACGAGCGTACTCGCAACTCGACGACAGGCACGTCCCTTGCTTCCCTAACAGCAGTCCCACCCGGCGGGAAGCGATCAGCCAGGCGGGCACTCCTCCTCACCAAAAGCTTTGAAAAGTTAAATAACATGATTTTGTTCCTACGAGTAGGGTGGAAGGGAGGTCGAATAGCGCAGAGCCACCTTTACGCTACCAAGCCTAAATGCAACGGGGGGACGGCAGGTACCCCGAGGTGGTGGACCGCTAGCGACCGCGATTTTTCCGTCGTCACGGCCATTCAAGCCATCGGCACGATCCGAACCTTAACTTTGCGACGGGCGCCATTTTAAGGAAACGCCTACCTATCTAGCTATCTAGCTATGACACGCCGATTTCCCTACCGAACCGGAGCGAATTTGAACAAACAAACGACCGGATGAAAGTGAAAAACGACGGCGAGAGATGGAATCCTGAAATAAAGAAATATTAATAACCCCCGGTTCCGTCGCCGCTGGGTCCAAGACCTCAGAAGCGCAGGGCCCGGTGGGTGAGTACAGCAGCTCCTGTTCCTCTCCACTGTACCGAGATACAATAGAGACAAACGGATGGGAATGAGCTGCCGGGAGATTGGATGTAGAGGGGATGGGAAAGCCGAGTACGGGGACGTGACCTCAGCTACCGTAGATTTCACACCTCTTAGAGGTGCGTCACCCACGCCGCCGCAGTCACGTCCCACCAACGCATCCATGTGCGCTTGCTACATATGAGTCATTTGGTCAATCTGACACCGACTCGTAGCTATGCAGTGTTAAAGGATGGGTGAAAGCGACAGAGTAGACAGATCATTGAAAATGTTAGTAGTGAAAGTGTTAGTGTTGTTAATTAAAATAAAGGTATAGAGAGGGGGAAAGAAGAGATAGAAAGAGCGTGTGTATGTGTATGTGTGTTGCTACATATGAGCCATTTGGTCAGCAGTGCTGACACCGACTCGTAGCGTTGCATGCTGTTTTGGGAGATAAAACAAGGGAAGGAAGGAAGAAGAAGAGAGAGAAAAGAGAGAGAGTGTGTGTTGCTACGTAAGAGCCATTTGGCCAGCAATGCTGACACCGACTCGTAGCGTTACATGCTGTTTAGGGAGATAGAGCAAGCTAATAAAGAAGGAAGAAGAAGAGAAAGAAAGGAGATGGAGAGTGTGTGTATGTGTGTTGCTACGTAAGAGCCATTTGGCCAGCAATGCTGGCACCGACTCGTAGCGTTGTATGCTGTTTTAGGAAATAATGAAAGGAAATATAGGAGGATGAAGAAGAGAGAGTAAAGAGGGAGAGAGATTGTGTATGTGTGTGTTGCTACATAAGAGAGCCATTTGGCCAGCAATGCTGGCATCGACTCGTAGCGTTGCATGCTGTTTTGGTGAGGGTTGAGAAAGGACAAAAGAGAATAGAGGGAAAAAGGACAAGTGAACGTGAACGTGTTATTAGTAATATTTCATAGAAAGTAAAGAAGGAAGAACGAAAGAAAGAAAGATGGAAAGTATAGAGATAGAAAAGTAATAGTAATAGCGATAGTACGAAAAGGAGAGAAAGGGAGGTTGAGGGGGAGTTTTTAGCTCGGGAGGGAAAAAGAGTAGAGTGACGAAAGAAGAAGAGAAGAAGAGTGTTAGTAATGTTAGTAAGATATAGTTGAGAGGGGGGTGATAGAGAAAGAGAGAGAAGGGTGGCTTTCCCAAGGGTGAGGAAACCTGAAAAAGAAAATAAAAAAAAATAAATAAATAAAGATTAGTGGCCACCGATTCCGTCGCCGCTGGGACCAGGGTCTCAGAAGCGCAGGGCCCGGTGGGTGAATATCGACAGCCCCTGTTCCTCTCTACTGCACCGAGGTACAATAGAGACGAACGGATGGAGATGGGCTGCCGGGAAGTGCGGAAAGGTGATGAGAGGAAAGATAGGAAGGACGCCGTCACTTATGAGCCATTCGATCAGCATCAGTTTTCAACCACGACACTCCCGGACTCCGAGATCGACTCAGAACATCTCCCGCGCGGGCCGGGATCCATGGATCAAGGCGGATCACCAGCACCGGCGCAAGGATCAGTAAAGAGCGTCACCCGGACGTCCATCAAAGAGTCACAGTATCACTGATGCCGGCTCATGACTATGCGGAAGAGGGGGAACACTCGCTATGACATCACTCAGCCGACACCTACCGAATCTTACTTTCCAAAGTAGGTGCGTTCTCAGGAGTACCACGAGAAGGTGGATGCACAACTTGAACGTGAGAGGCTAGAGGTCCTAATGAGAGGACTGATATCGCGTAGCGATTCCGCATCGCATAGCGATTCGCATCACGTTCCAACCCTGACCCTCAGACCCCGAGGTCGACTCAGAACATCACCCGCGCGGGCCGGGATCCAACGGACCGAGATGAATCCCCAGCACCGGCGCAAGGATCAATAAAGAGCGTCACCCGGACGTCCTTCAGAGAGTCACGGTAACTCCCAGCCCCAAGAGGCAGTAGGTAGTGGTGAGATCGGTATCAGGAGCAGGTCGGGATAGGATCTGGTCCCGATGTCTCGGCCGGCCGGGCTTATATACCCGGCCGGCGTCCCCCACTGTGCGCCGTCGGTCCGGCGATGGGAGTCGGTACCGCGTGGGGACCCCGCGAGAGAGATAGAGCGTGCCGGTAAGCGAGAGCGCATGCTGAGCGCGATAGCGTAGGTCGGGAGCGAGAGCGCATGCGGCTAGCAAGATGGCTGTAGCAGGACAGGTAAAGCTAGGTTAAATAAGCAAGCCGTGCGGGTGTGTGTATATATATATTTACAGGCCGGTAGTAACGGCCCTGCCGTTACAACCTTCGCTCACGAACGGCCCTTAGCTGGCTTTAACGTTGAAGAGTCGATACCTTGTAAATTCTGTAAATATCGTGATTGTCGTAGAATTAAAATCTGTGAGAGAAAATCAGCCAACGCTTTCTCGACCCGCGATCTTTTCCGTCTCTCTTCCTCTTCCGCTACCACCAGGCGTTCCTCGCTCACACGCCCGCTTTATCTCGCGCATTTGTTATACGCGGTGAGAAAGATGCACTGGTGACGTCGGTAATTAGCAAGATTCTGAAAATTGTAGGTGATTAGAAAGCGAAGTCAATAATCGTTTTTAAACTTGATTTATTCCGACTGTCTAAGATAGACTGACTGTTTACAGAGAGTTTTTGAAGAAAGATCGGTATCGAGTTGAGCGTGTATTTGTCCCCGGGTGTGTATATAGAGGGCCTTTTTGCGTGTGTATACATCCACTGTTTGGAAGTTAGGTGAGCGACCGAGACGTCAAAACAACAATATAGCGCGAGCATATGTTCTGCTGACAGCGAGTTAAAGAGCGATCGGCTACACGGCTGATTCAAATTAAATGCTAACAGTTCGATGCTTTTAAAAGTCCACGGCCACTGAGAAGCGCAGTCTTTACATTACTTTCGGGGTTTGTCCGAACATGTACATAGTCCAGATTCCATTAATCCAGAGGATCGAATAGTGAGGAAGAAGGTATACTTATATATACCACACAATAAAAAGAAATAGACAAACATAGCATACAAGAAGAAGCTGGAGAAGTTATTAGGAAAAATTCAAACATTCTTTTAATTAATAACTTTTCATAATTGTTTTTTTTCATACAGATAGCATTCACAAATAATATTAGGCTGGATCTATAAAAGCGTTTCCCGCGCGTGCTGACTGAATTCTTTAGCTCAAAGCTTTAAGCTTGCTTAAAGTGTAAAGATTGCGACTTTAGACAGCGTAGAAAATGCTTATTGTCGGAAATAAAATAACATTTTATCCACTTTATCCTTATCCTTATCCTTATTATCCACCTTTCTAATGCTAAATTTAAGTAATTACGAGCCTGGTCCTGAAATGAAATTATTAGAAGGTTTTGAGCGAGTCATTTCACAAGAAATATCTAAAAAAAATGCACTTTTATACATAACCGGATATGTAGCCCACAGAAATCGTTATACTGATTTGGGAGTTCCTACTAAATCTTTGCCTAATTTATCTGATGATTGGATTTGCACGGTATCTAAAGGAAACTGGATGTATTTGTCCGAAAATTTGCAACGAACAGCAGAAATCATGAATGAAGAATTTGTCAAATTTCATGGTAATTTTTTCAATAAACAAGAACAAATTTTTGATAAATTAACAAATATTGTATGTGCAAAAATTAATAATTGTTTTCCCAAAGAAGTCATTGCGTGTTTGGTTCGTACTAGAACATATATAAGATTAAGAAAAATAAATAAGGAAATTGCAGAAAATAATATACTCAAGAAAAAAGCAAAAAAAATATTTCGATTGTATAATAAAGAAAATGTACATAAAAATAAAATAATGTTATAATAAATATAATATAATGTTATAATGTGTTCAAGATATGAAACGTTGAATTTAATCGATAAATTTAAACTGTAAATTCAATCGACAAATCTGAACGGTAAGAGCCGCAATCAAAACACGAGCGAGAATAAACATCGTCGCTATCAGCCGATCGGCGCGTGATCGCGTGATCATAACAAAGAAAAAGTGTGACAAACACCTATATTCTCGAACGTTCGGCGCCGAAAATATCCTATTATGGAAATCGGTCGACCGCGACTCTTTTCCGTCGTTATTCAGTCTGCCGCTGACGACGATTCGAGCTGGTCGATAGCAATCGATCATAATTTCTCGTATCATAATTTCTCGTATGATATTATCTCGTGTCGTATTCTCGCTCGTGTCGTATGCGCGTTCGTCATTCTTGTTGTAAATTCTCAACCGACATTCTAGCATACAATCGAGCATCGAACTCAGTGCGAAAGACGCCTCATTGTCTATATTACTACCTGCTCTATACTTATTGAGTTTGTGATTGTTAAGAGTGTGGAGTCCGAGAGTCGACGCGCCTAACCGTTCCGCGAATGTCCTCTGCCTCGCGCCAAGCAACATCCGGCGTCCGCGTGCAAGATATCCGTTCTCGCGAGAGCCTCTAGCAAGAAGCTCTGCAAGATTTCCGAAACGCGTCGAAGGCAGTCATTAACAGGACATTTTGAAGATTTCCGTCGGAGTCGCGGAATACGTGCCGTCGCTCGCTCCTATTATTCTCAATAAAACGAATATTGAAAACAATCTGCAATCGAGTATTTTTTGAACTCTCCTTATCCTCCAGCGGATCTACGGATTCGCGTTACACCGCTTCTCGCTCATCTCTGAGCGTTTCTCAAGATTCGGGCGATCTCGTCGAAGTCGACTCCCGAACATAATGTTATATTAAGTTATAATTATTTATTATTTATAATTACTTATTATTTATAATTACTTATTATTTCATATAACTAATAATTTTATATATACTTATATAATTATACTATATATACTTTAATGATATATTATCATTATTATATTTTGTATTATATATTTTTATTAATTTACAAGGTTGTATACTGTTTTGACAAATTTTATTTTTGTTTGCATTATTATCAAATTTTCACAAATACTACATTTGAATCTCGGGCAACTTTTGGGGCAAAAATTTGATTGGCTGCTGCAAATTCGGCCGCCATTATGCGCAATGGTACACCTTGTATTCTTACATCATAGTAGCAATAACCGAGCAGATCCTGCTCACAGAATCTGACAGCAGATTGACAGCAGAAACCGAGCAGGATCTGCTAATATGACTTGACGCCAAATTGGTGGCAGAAATCGAGCAGGATCTGTGCGCGCGCAATCTGACGGCAGATTGGTGGCAGAAACCGAGCAGAATCTGCAGCTTTTGGCCATTCATATTGTAATAAACCGCTTCCGCGAGGCGGTGACGGATAATTCGGTCGGGATCCGGGGCTCGTGAAAGGGTATCGAGAGACGAACGAAAGTGATGTTAGGTAGAATATAATTTATTGCGTGTTGTGTTGTTTATGTACAGCGTGTGTGTTTATGTGTGTAAATGTGTATAGGTGTGCGTGTATGTTGGTATGCGTGCGAGACGAATGACGTGTGAGTGAGCGCGAGAATGTATAATAATAATTAGTCGTGCAAGAGCATCGTTATGTATATATGAGCGAATGATACAAGCGTGTGAGTGCGTGTCGGTGTACAGCGGTGTGTGTGAAGCGGTCGCCTGTATGGCGATACGGCGGTGTGCGGTGTATAAATGATTATAAGCGCGTGAGTTTGTGTGAATCTGTATAATGTAAGATGCAGGATGTACAGCGGTACGGTCGTGTCGGGTGCGGTGCATCTAATGCAACGCACGGATGCGTTGCGCGGTTCGTGATTTCGGCGGGTCGATAGAATATTGATTACGGATCGCGGACCGCGATTTCGGCAGATGCCGTTAGTTACCGGGCGGTAATTTCGGTCGGGCCGGTGGGCGGTCCTTCGACGCGTATGTATTGATCGCGTATGTCGATCGGTGTCGCGGTAGGGATGTGGATCATCCCTCGGCGCGGGACTTAGCGCGCCGTATCAATGGCGAGTCCGGATGACTAAATGGCGGTCGCGGATGTCTTAGATAAGCGCGTATAGTGCGTTCTGTATTGAGTCGGGATGATCTTACCCCGCGGAATTCGGGAGTGCAACGGTCGACGAGAACACCCGTCGATGGTAGGGAACTCCCCACCACTGGAAGATCGCCGTTGCACGCAGGTGGTCGGATTTATTTGAGGTGTCGAGAACTCTCGACGGGGATGAGTACGCCCGTTCCCGTGTACCTCTCTTTAAAGATTTTCGGACGGATTGCTCTCGAAAATGCCACAAACTCTCGGCGGAGGCTGAGTACTCCCAACCCCGTTTTCTTTCTCTCTGAGCGTTCTAGGATCTAGGCGGTTTCCAGGCATCTTACAGACTCTGGCGGTGCGGAAGATCTGGTCCCGATATTCAGAAACGCGCTCTATTTATACCGTTTTTCGGCGCGCGCGTCTGCGTAATTTGCCTATTGTTCTAACGGTACCTGGTTTATCGTTGAACCGGCGCGCGCGACTCGGGTATTTTCGGTAACAGTCGGGCGGTTACTCGAGCGCGTCGTCGGTTCTCGATGCTTTGGCGCACCTAACGGTGGTTAGAAGTTTACGCGTTTCTGTTGTTATTTAAAAATGGGCGCTCAGCGCCTCCGCATTTGCCCGACCGTTGTTCGTCGGGCGGCGGACTTCCGGCGGATCGGCGGCCGGGTACGGTTTAGTAACGATGCACAGTGAGCCAGGAGACCAGGAAAAGTGGCCAAAAGTCGACCTTAGAGATGAGGTCAGGCAAATGTCCTGTCATAATCTTGATAGTCTAAAGTAGTTATTTTGAAAATTTCACTCGATTTGATCGGCTGCTTTTCATTTGACAACAACTTAAATTTTCAAAATCATATATGCAATCAAAGATTTTACTTTCCAAATATTTGATTAGTACTGTTGTATTTCAGCAAATAAAAAATCTTTTATTACTTTTCATCCATTATTATATATAGACAAATCATTATAATAGAGCACAAAGTAAATAATGCAAGAATTAAAAAATGGCGTAACTTTATTCTCGTATATTACTGAATTTCGATGGTTCGTGCATACTTTCAAATCGTGGCTCCCCTAAGCTCCGCTAGTTATCGATATTAATAAGGTACCATTGAATTCCTTTGAGTATGTACTTTAAGAATATGGCGCCCACTTTTGCCCGTTTTTGCATAATTTGAAGAATTTTATAATAATTCGAGACTGTGCGCGCATGCAAGATGTAAAAAATTGGTTTGTGCGCATTGTGTACCATAACCAATATCGATGTTAAAAATACAGTTTAGTTCAGAATTGTTGAATAGTATGTAATATATATTTTGCAGATGAACATTATATTATTTTTCTAATATAAACAAATATATTTTGATAACCAGAAAAATGGACTCATTAAGCATTATCATATCTGTACTATAATCATTGCAGTCTTTTCAAAGAGAGGGAGAGATAGATTTATATACACGTTATTAAGTCCGCATAATACACTGCATTTCCGTCATCGCATGTCAACAAGAGTATTAATAAATATATATTACGTTTTATTAAAAGTGTTCCAACAGCTTTCCTCAATCGAATCAGATTATCAGGTCTCACATACTTAATATTCTTTTTCGCCAAAATGTATTAACTATATATTACGATTCGGTAATTCCCGAGTCGGCCGCAAGGTGGCGATTGAGTGGAGTCTAAACTCGTAAGTAAAATAACATCAAATGTATAATATATACTATACGTTTGACTGAAGAATAAACTGGTTGTTTCAAAATTTTAAGATTTAGAGCTTTGAAGGATTGAAGATTTGAATGAAAAATAAAATTTATTTGATTGAGGTTATTAAAAAGCGAATATCCCTTATAGTTAGTGGTTCTTAAATTTATTATTCGACTACTTTCTCTTTCTGTTTTTGTCTGTTTGTCTATTTCTTCCTCTATCTCTACTTTAGACATACAGATCATTTGTAAAAATGTCCACATTCACTAAAAAAGAAATTCTACAACAAATTTCAAATTTCCGTCAAATAGATTTGAGTATACAATACATTTTGGCGAAAAAGAATATTAATATTAAGGAGGTGAGACCTGATGATCTGGTTCGATTGAGGAAAGCTATTGGAACACTTTTCGCAAAACGTAATATTAAATACAAAGCCGCTAATAGAATGAAAGAGAGATTCGAGCAACAAAATAGCGAGTGGTTAAATTCGG
Organism: Formica aquilonia x Formica polyctena; assembly: GCA_907163055.1. Classification (NCBI taxonomy): domain Eukaryota; kingdom Metazoa; phylum Arthropoda; class Insecta; order Hymenoptera; family Formicidae; genus Formica; species Formica aquilonia x Formica polyctena. The sequence continues at coordinate 42,795 of CAJQTV010000277.1, forward strand.
AGTTTCATATTCCCATTATTCATACTGACATCAATGTTAAGACACCTTCTAAAACATGTTTTGGTCGTCCTTCTGTAGAACTTAACCAGAAATCTAAACGATCGCAACGACGAGAAGTTGTCGAGATTAGTGTCCAATGCAAACATGATCCTCTGCGAATTATAATGGCAGGTCGCTATGCAGCAAGGCAATCAGGGCAGAAGGACTTACATATGATTCTATGTAATATTTTGGAAAGTTTAGAACATCCAAAAAAATATGGAAAATTGCTAGATATACCAGCATTTTTAATTGTTAAAAAGACTCCTGAGGAAGGCTTGGCATTTATTTTAGACAATTCTCTTTCTAAAAGTGTATATACGAATATACGCCTAGCATCAAAATCTTCCGGAGCTGATATTTGGCCACCATATAATAATGTTAGGGATATTAAAGCACAATGTAGGCCGCCAAAGGAAGCAATTACAATTTGCGAAAATGTAGCCAAAGTTTCTGTTCAGGCACTCTTAAACCGTACTGTCAAACGAATTGTTGACTTACAAACAGAATTAATACTTGCAACTTTGCAAAAAATTGATTGTACGGAAATTGAGGTCGTCTTTATTTGCTCCTGTGGATTTGATGGAAGTACCGGTCATTCCATGTATCAACCACGATATCAAGATGCAGAAAATGCAAACGATGAAAGTTTGTTTGCAACCATTCTGATCCCACTGCGGCTATCAACATCTACTGGTCTTATATTATGGAATAACCGAACGCCACAGTCTGCCAGATATTGTCGACCGATCAAGCTCCAGTTTGTTAAAGAATCACGTGACGTAATTTTGGAGCAAAAGTTTTGTATTGAGCAGCAAATAGCAAAACTGCAAGTATTCGAGATCATGCTACAAAATTTTAGCATAAAAATACATTTTTCTCTATTTTTAACTTTAATCGATGGCAAAATTTTAAACACTATCACGGACACGAAATCGATGCAGACTTATCCCATTTGTCACGCAACTCCTAAGCAATTCAACGATCTTTCGAACAAAACCAACGGATTATTTCTACCTGATCCTAATTCATTGCAGTATGGAATTAGCCCGTTACATACATGGATCAGGTTTTTTGAATGCTGTTTGCATATATCGTATAGAATTACGATAAAGAAATGGCAAGTAAGATCTGACGAAGAAAAAGTTGAATTTACTAAAAGAAAAAGACATATTCAAGATGTTCTCTGGAAAAAGCTGAGTCTGAAAGTAGATATGCCCATATCAGGCGGAAGTGGAACCAGTAATAATGGGAATATAGCTCGTCGAGCTTTCGAAGACCCTGATCTTTTTGCTCATTGTCTCGGATTAGATAGTGAACTTATTCGGAGGTTTAAGATTATTTTGATTGCCTTATCTTGTCATCTGCCACTCGATCCGATCCGTTTTGACGATCTATGTATTTCTACATCTAAGCTATATATTGCTTCCTATGCTTGGTATCCGATGCCATCCACTCTTCACAAAATTTTGATTCATGGATCCCAAATCATTTCTACAAGCATATTGCCTGTAGGAATGCTTGGTGAAGAAGCATCAGAAGCCAGGAATAAAAATTATAAAAGATATAGGGAGTATCATAGTAGAAAGCACAGTCGTCTGGCAAATATGGCAGATATCTTCTACAGAGTAATGGATACGTCAGATCCAATTGTATCAAATATCAGCCTCAATAATTGTCTTAAAAAACAGAAACGACTACCTTTTTCGCAAGATATAATACGGCTGTTTCTAATACCCAAAATAGACGAAACTATCCATCCTGATATTGAAGAACTATTAGAAGATTGCACTGGTTTGAATGAAACTATCTTCGCCTTAGACGAAGTGGTGTTACCTACAGAAGAATAGTTTGTGAGTGGCGAGGGGACTCACAAGAAACAAGCATCCCGAATAGTGAGAGGCGAGGGGACTCACAATAAACAAGCACCCCGAATAGTGAGAGGCGAGGGGACTCACAATAAACAAGCACCCCGAATAGTGAGAGGCGAGGGGACTCTCTACAAAAAGCACCCCGAATATTGAGATGCGACTTACTACAAAAAGCACCTTGAAAAAAGGGTCTAAAATACATTACAAACCTCCGCGTGGCAGACACTGGATATCAGTCTTTTAAGCTAATTGCAGGCGTTCTATTCGCCATGAGCGACCTCAAAATGTCCTGATAATCAATTTTTATGCAAAACGACCAATTTTTACAAGTTTTAGTCGCCATGTAGAATTCCCTATTTTGAATTTTGAATTTTTGATATCATATTCGCTATCAGCGACCTCAAACACCCCCATATATCCAGTTTCATTGAAATTGATCAATTTTTACGAATTTCAGTCGCCATATTGGATCCGCCATTTTGAATTTTTCGATTATGATATCATATTCGTTATTAGCAACCTCAAAAACCTCCATATATTCAGTTTGATTGAAATTGACCAATTTTTACGAATTTCAGTCGCCATATTGGATCCGCCATTTTGAATTTTTAGATTATGATATCATATTCGTTATAAGCGACCTCAAAAACCCCCGTATATCAAGTTTTATGAAAATCCGACAAAATCTTGACTTTTGGCCACTTTTCCTGGTCTCCTGGCCCACTGTGCGATGGGGGGAATGCATCGTTACAATATAAAATGGGGCATTTAAATGGATTTAAAGAGCATCGATGTTAGTTTAATACGATTTTAATTTAAAAAATGAAAAATTGAATGCAATATTATTTTAATTAAAAATTTTTACAATAATTTTGCTTCCTCATAGAGGAAGCTTTGCTTTCGTGACAAAATTTTTTTTCGAGTTTTCTATGCCAATGTGTTTAGAATGTTCCAAAACGTCGAAAAATCATATTTCTGAAAAATGTATATATGTATGTATGTATGTATGTATGTACGCGACATATTGTGCCACCTCTATCTTCCGCAATTTTTGAGATATCCAGTTAAATTTTTTTTACATGGATAGAATATTATTAAAAGATGGTTGGTATTGTATTTGGTGAGGATCGGTGAAAAGGTTCATTTTTTATATAATTTTGAGATTTTTAAGAAATGTCTGTACACGTTGTAACTTTCGCAAATTTTGAGATATCGGGTTAAATTTTTTACATAAATAGAGCATCATTAAAGGATGGTTGGTATTAAATTTGGTGAAGATCGATGAAAGGGTTCATTTTTTATAAAATTTTGAATTTTTTAAGAAATGTCTGTACACGTTGCAACTTTCGCAAATTTTGAGATATCGGGTTAAATTTTTTTACATAAATAGAGTATCATTAAAGGATGGTTGATATTAAATTTGGTGAAGATCGATGAAAGAGTTCATTTTTTATAAAATTTTGAATTTTTTGAGAAATGTCTGTACACGCTTTAACTTTTGCAAATTTTGAAATATCTTCCTCTATGAGGATGTCAAAATTAAAAAACCCGCTTGCTTTCAAGAGCTTAAGCTTTGTGAGCAAAATAAAATGATGAGGAAGTAATGTGCAAGTTTCTAATTTGTACAATTTTATATTTAGTTTTTATTTATTATTGCGCACTTTCTATTTATGCGCTAAATTATAATTATTTATACAAAAATTATACACTTAAATTATATATACAATTGAACATCTGTAAATATATATAAATATAAAATTCTTATATATCTATAAAATTATAATATTAATATCTAATTAATCTAATTATATCTAATATCCAATTTAAAAAATTTATTTAATTTTTTATGTATATTTAGAGCCGGATTGCCGGATTTTCCGATCGTGATGAAACTTCTTCGTTTGTCATGATGAACCTAAACAGATAAGAAACAGAAAATTAAAAATTTAAATATGCATATTAGGTTACACCTCACCGATGACTTTGACCTTAACATATATTGTCAAGGACATAACTCTGAGTAACTTTTCCTTATAACTTAACCGGCGGTCTCTTATAGTTTCTGAGATATTTAATATTAACATTTGAGTAATAATATAGAGACAGAGAGACAGTCCGCCCCACAATTGTTGCATGGATGAGAAATTATATGCGTGGACGCAGTGGCTTCCGCCCCCCCCCCCCTACGGGGGAGCTCTACTTCCGGAAGATATAACCTAACCCAAACCTATTTCTGATTTGAAACTAAAATTTGGTTTGGGTTAGATAGGAGGGGGCGGAACCTACTGTGTGCACGCATATACTTTACAAAGCAAAGCAAAGTCCGCCCCACAATTGTTGTGTGGATGGGAAAGTATATGCGTGGACGCAGTGAGCTCCACTATAAAAAAACTAGACACATAGGTTTGCGTTGAACCTCGCTTTGCGTGGAAAGTAAAAAAATCCAAAGAGCTTCGTCTCTGGAAATGTAAAGAAACACTTTTTCCACGTCTGATCTACGTAAATACAATGTATACAACCTTTATTTTTTTTATTTTATAATAAAAAAATCATTAAAATTGTGAAATCATAACTTTATATATCTTAGAAACTATAAGAGACCGCCGGTTAAGTTATAAGGAAAATTTACTCAGGGTCATGTCCTTGACAACATATGTCAAGGTCAAAGTCATCGGTGAGGTGTAACCTAATATGCATATTTACCAAAATTTATACAGTACACATTTTTTACGTATATTTTTTATCGCGCACCTTAATGCTTTCAAATAAATGAATATATAGAGTATATAAAATATATTCGCAATATCCTTTTTTAAAATTATATTGAACTTTAAAAACTATATATTTGCAGCACACTACATAAAATATACGCGAGAAGACTTTGACAATATTAATATTATAGTCGTAGTACTATGAAGAGCGGTACGATTATAATATTAATATTGTCAAAGTTCTCGATTAACATCGAGAAGCAAAAACTAAAGTGTCTGGTACTAAAAAGTACCGATTGATACATATGTAGATATATATGAAAAATATTTAGTTTTTGTTAAAAGTTTGGCGCTGAAAAAGTGCGATTATTACGAAAGTTGCGAGATAATCCAACTCGAACGAATAAAATAGGCACTGAAAAGTGCTGTTTACTCTCCTCGGGAGAAATGTTACCCGCTCAACGACATATACATATATATATATATATATACAGGGTGTCCTAAAACTACCGGACTTCCTCTTAATGGCAGATTTCTTAGAATATTTCAAGACGAAAATCCTAATACAAAAATGTCGAGGCTATAATAGTAGTAGTATAGGGGCCACTATAGCTAGACACAACAAACCCCCACCACCGACCCCGACGCCCTGCTGTGTGCCTGTCTGGCCATGCCCACCACAGGTACCTATGGAAAAAAGAGGGGACTCGTGGACGTCTACGAGATAATTTTAATTATTTAAAAAAAGGGGGGAGGGGATGCGTGGACGTCTACAAGATAATTTTAATTATTTTAAAAGGGGGAGGAGACACGTGAACGTCTACGAGACAATTTTTTGCGTAATTTTTCTTTTAATTCTTGAGCGTAATCATCGTATGTATACGTGGACTTAGGCGGTTGCGACAATGTCGTCGGTAATGTTGCTCAATGCCCGTAAGTTAATTCGAAGGGTGTGAACCCTGTCGCCGTGTGCGGTGTCGTATTATACGTAAACATCGCGTAGGGAATCCATTCGTCCCAATCCGTTTGATCGGCGTTTATATAGTGTCGGAGATATTCGGCTAGAGTCCGGTGAGATCGTTCTAGCGCTCCGTTGCTTTCCGGATGATACGCGGTTGTTTGGATCTTTTCGATTTTTAATAGTTTGCAAGTGTTTTTAAATATTTCACTTAAAAAATTTGTTTCTTGATCCGTTAATATTTTTTCTGGGATACCGTGTTCGAAAATTATTTTCATCGCGAATTCTTTTGCAATTGTCGCGGCTTCTTGAATCGGTATCGGAATTGCTTTACTACATTTTGATAGATTATCTTGGAACGTTAAAATATATTTATTTCCATTATTAGTAATCGTTAGTGGACCTACGATGTCTAAAGCACATTTTTCAAAAGGTTTATCAGCAGTACCCGTTATTATTAGCGGTGCTTTAATTTTTCGCGATAGTTTGTTTTTCTGACAAAATTCGCATTTTGTTATACAGGGTGATTCAAAACAACCTTCTGTCCTTACAATGTCATATACCTGACTCAATTCTAAGACGATTTTTCCTTTGCCAAAATTTTTTCCGAGGCTTAGTTTTCAAATTATAAGCCAAAATAGTTAACGAATTACGGGCCGCGTACGCGAGGAAGGCAGGGGCGGCGCAACTCACCGTCCGATGCTGGTGATTACGTGGGCGCTCGCTGCGATCAACTGTTTGCTACATGCGATGGGGTGTATGTGTGAGAGAGAATGTATACGCGTATACACACATTCTCTCTCTCTCTCTCTCTCTCTCTCTCTCTCTCTCTCTGTCTTTCTCTTTTATACCCATCGCATGTAGCAAACAGCTGATCGCACACACGCACTTTCTCTCTCTCTCTCTCTGTTCTTCTCTTTTACACCCATCGCATGTAGCAAACAGCTGATCGCACACACGCACTCTCTTTCTCTCTCTCTCTGTCTTTCTCTTTTACACCCATCGCGTGTAGCAAACAGCTGATCGCACACACGCACTCTCTTTCTCTCTCTCTCTCTGTCTTTCTCTTTTACATCCATCGCGTGTAGCAAACAGCTGATCGCACACACGCACTCTCTTTCTCTCTCTTTCTCTCTCTCTCTCTCTGTCTTTCTCTTTTACATCCATCGCGTGTAGCAAACAGCTGATTGCACACACGCACTTCTCTCTCTCTCTCTCTCTTTCTCTCACTCACTGACTCTTACCTTGTATGTAGAGATTTGTTGCCCTCATACGACTCGATAAATCATATTTCCGTGTGACACAACGAGTAACTAGCAAACTTTTTTTTACTCGCAAATTGTACCACTTACCGAGCTTTTACGAATTAATCCACACACTTTATCGATAAACTGAATTTATTAACGATCATAACGGTTAATCACAATCTACCGATTACTACCGATTAATTATTAAAATAACTCGAAGAAAGAAACGCGTTATTCGATGCGGAGACTGCCCGACGACAACAAGCAGGTTAAGTCGGTACTAGAGTTGCCGGCTGCCGGCTGCCGAACGACTGAATGTATCACATTACGCGTGATCGACGCGGACGCTATCATGTGTCCTGTGATCGGCTAAAGCTTCGACATTGTAAATTCGATAGTTTCGAAAATATGAAACTGTGACAAGCCGCTTTCGCGAGGCGGTGACGGATAACTCGGTCGGGATCCGGGGCTCGTGAAAGGGTATCGAGAGACGAACGAAAGTGATGTTAGGTAAAATATAATTTATTGCGTGTTGTGGTGTATATGTACAGCGTGTGTGTTTTATGTGTGTGAGCGTGTATAGGTGTGCGAATGTATTATTATGCGTGCGAGACGAGTGACGAGGGAGTGAGTGCGCAAATGTATAACAAGGATGGGTGGAGCGCAGAGTATCGAATGTATCGTGGTGTGCATGTGTGTATCGGTCGCCCGTACAGCGGTACGGCGGTGTGCGATGTACAAATGCTTATAATCGTTGGTATTTAGATAGTATATAAATGCGTGTACAAGGCTGAACGGATCGTGGCGCGGTCGTATCGGGTGCGGTGCATTCAATGCAACGCGTGGATGCGTTGCGCGGTGCGCGATTGTGGCGGATCGATGGAATATCGATTACGGATCGCGGACCGTGGTTTTTGGTAGAGGCCGTTAGCTCTCGGGCGGTAATTTCGGTCGGCCCGGTGGGCGGTCCTTCGCCGCGTACTTATTGATGGCTGCTATCGATCGGTGTCGCGGTAGGGATGTGGATCATCCCCCGACGCGGGACTTAGCGCGCCGTATCAATGGCGCGTTCCGATATCGTGATGGTGATCGGGCCGTATTAGATACGCGTCTTTAGTGCGGTTTGTTGTACGTCAGGATGGTCTGTCCCCGTGTAATTAGGGAGTGCAACGGCCGACGAGAACACCCGTCGATGGCAGGGAACTCCCCACCACTAGATGATCGCCGTTGCACGCAGGTGGTCGGATTGTTTCGAGGTGTCGAGTACTCTCGACGGGGACGAGTACGCCCGTTCCCGTTTACCTCTCTTTAAAGGTTTCGGACGGATCGCTCTCGGAGATGCCGCAAACTCTCGGCGGAGGCTAGGTACACCCAACCCCGTTTTCTCTCTCTCTGAGCGGTTCAGGATCTAGGCGGTTTCCAGGCGTCTTACAGACTCTGGCGGTGCGGAAGATCTGGTCCCGATGTTCAGAAACGCGCTCTATTTATACCGGTTTTCGGCGCGCGCGTCTGCGTAATTCGCCTATTGTTCTAACGGTATCTGGTTTATCGTTGAACCGGCGCGCGCGACTCGGGTATTTTCGGTAACGGTCGGGCGGTTACCCGAGCGCGTCGTCGGCTCTCGATGTTTCCGCGCGCCTAACGGCGGTTATATGTTTACGCGTTTCTGATATTATTTAAAAAATGGGCGCTCAGCGCCTCCGCATTTGCCCGACCGGTGTTCGTCGGGCGGCGGACTTCCGGCGGATCGGCGGCCGGGTACTGGGCAGTAACGATGGGGAATGCATCGTTACAAAACTATAAAATCTGAAAATATAATGATGTATAATAACATCGTTTTTTTTTAATAATTTAACTTATTACTCGTTTTGCCTTTTTTCGCAAGCGAGACATGAGAAAAATTATTTTTATGTCTCTGCGAATACAAGGTGTTCCACGTAGAAATGTGTTGGTCGCTCTGAAAAGAGCGGATTGTCTCTGGTCGCTCTGAAAAGAGCGAATTAGTTTAAAGTCGAAAAAATTTTATAATAGGTGCTCAAAATGACCACCATCCATCCTAACGCAAGCTCTCATGCGTTTTAATAAATTTTTTTCGACGTTCTCCATTATTTTTTCGTCGATATTCCAAATTGCATGTCGCAATCTTGTATGTAGATCATCGACATCCTCGGGAAGCGTTTTGTAAATGACTTCCTTACAATATCCCCATAAAAAAAAATCTAATGGGTTGAGATCCAGTGATCTTGCAGGCCAACGTATTGGGCCATACCGACCCATCCAACGTCCAGGAAACTGCTCGTTTAAATAATTTGTAACGATCCTGGCGTTGTGTGGCCCAGCACCATCTTGTTGAAACACGATCTTGTTTCTCTCTAATAATGATACTTCTTCTAAAAAATCTGGCAGATTTTCTTCCAAAAATTCCAGATATGTTTGGCCAGTTAAAATATCTGGAAGAATAACTGGACCAAGTATTTCGGTCCCCATTATTCCAGCCCACACATTTATTTTCCAACGAGTTTGGAAGTTTCTTAATCGCGTGACTCTGGGATTTTCTTCGCTCCAAAAATGCATGTTATGCGAATTGAAAATTCCCTCTCGTGTGAATAACGATTCATCGCTGAATATCACACGAGAAGAGTATCTGGGATTTCAATTTACTTTCCTCAGAAAATTTTCGCAAAACGTACGTCTCGCTTGAAAATCTTCTGGTCGCAAATCTTGCACGCGTGTGTAGTGATATGCGTGCAACTTTTCTTCTTTCAATATTCTTTGCACAGTTGCATAAGATAAATCGTGTTCCCGAGCAACCACCCGAATACTCGTTTCGGGTTTATGCTCGAAAGCACGTATAATTTGCTCCGTGTTCTGCAAATTTCTTGCATCGCGATTTCTCCCAGTGTCGTGTTTATTTGAAAGGACACTGCCAGTCTCGTGTAGCCTCTGAGCTGCTGCAAGTATGACGTGAGCCGATGGATGTCTTTCTCGATTTGGGTATAATTCGGCATATCGTCTTGCAGCTAAGTAATGCTGTCCTTGACATTCGTCAAGTGCCATCAGCATATCGTAATATTCTTTGTTTGTGTATGCTGCCATTTCGTCTTCTTAACGCTTCTAATAATCGAAGGATTATTGATCTTATTATCGATTGCTTTATCTTATTTATACAATCCTCGCGGGGGGTCGATACCCCCTCCGCGCCTCCCGCAACGAATAGCGCAATTCGGGTAATGACACGCGACACACGACACCCGCTATTTGTCATTTACAAAACGCTTCCCGAGGATGTCGATGATCTACATACAAGATTGCGACATGCAATTTGGAATATCGACGAAAAAATAATGGAGAACGTCGAAAAAAATTTATTAAAACGCATGAGAGCTTGCGTTAGGATGGATGGTGGTCATTTTGAGCACCTATTATAAAATTTTTTCGACTTTAAACTAATTCGCTCTTTTCAGAGCGACCAGTGACAATCCGCTCTTTTCAGAGCGACCAACACATTTCTACGTGGAACACCTTGTATTCGCAGAGACATAAAAATAATTTTTCTCATGTCTCGCTTGCGAAAAAAGGCAAAACGAGTAATAAGTTAAATTATTAAAAAAAAAAACGATGTTATTATACATCATTATATTTTCATATTTTATAGTTTCATATTTTCGAAACTATCGAATTTACAATGTCGAAGCTTTAGCCGATCACAGGACACATGATAGCGTCCGCGTCGATCACGCGTAATGTGATAGATTCAGTCGTTCGGCAGCCGGCAGCCGGCAACTCTAGTACCGACTTAACCTGCTTGTTGTCGTCGGGCAGTCTCCGCATCGAATAACGCGTTTCTTTCTTCGAGTTATTTTAATAATTAATCGGTAGTAATCGGTAGATTGTGATTAACCGTTATGATCGTTAATAAATTCAGTTTATCGATAAAGTGTGTGGATTAATTCGTAAAAGCTCGGTAAGTGGTACAATTTGCGAGTAAAAAAAAGTTTGCTAGTTACTCGTTGTGTCACACGGAAATATGATTTATCGAGTCGTATGAGGGCAACAAATCTCTACATACAAGGTAAGAGTCAGTGAGTGAGAGAAAGAGAGAGAGAGAGAGAGAGAGAAAGTGCGTGTGTGCAATCAGCTGTTTGCTACACGCGATGGATGTAAAAGAGAAAGACAGAGAGAGAGAGAGAGAGAAAGAGAGAGAAAGAGAGTGCGTGTGTGCGATCAGCTGTTTGCTACACGCGATGGATGTAAAAGAGAAAGACAGAGAGAGAGAGGGAAAGAGAGTGCGTATGTGCGATCAGCTGTTTGCTACACGCGATGGATGTAAAAGAGAAAGACAGAGAGAGAGAGAGAGAGAAAGAGAGTGCGTGTGTGCAATCAGCTGTTTGCTACACGCGGTGGGTGTAAAAGAGAAAGACAGAGAGAGAGAGAGAGAGAGAGAAAGAGAGTGCGTGTGTGCGATCAGCTGTTTGCTACATTCGATGGGTGTAAAAGAGAAAGACAGAGAGAGAGAGAGAGAGAGAGAGAAAGTGCGTGTGTGCGATCAGCTGTTTGCTACATGCGATGGGTATAAAAGAGAAAGACAGAGAGAGAGAGAGAGAGAGAGAATGTGTGTATACGCGTATACATTCTCTCTCACACATACACCCCATCGCATGTAGCAAACAGTTGATCGCAGCGAGCGCCCACGTAATCACCAGCATCGGACGGTGAGTTGCGCCGCCCCTGCCTGCCTCGCGTACGCGGCCCGTAATTCGTTAAATATTTTGGCTTATAATTTGAAAACTAAGCCTCGGAAAAAATTTTGGCAAAGGAAAAATCGTCTTAGAATTGAGCCCGTAATTCGTTAAATATTTTGGCTTATAATTTGAAAACTAAGCCTCGGAAAAAATTTTGGCAAAGGAAAAATCGTCTTAGAATTGAGTCAGGTATATGACATTGTAAGGACAGGAGGTTGTTTTGAATCACCCTGTATAATCTTCGACATCTTTTGTCAATCCTCGCCAATTGTGCATTAGGGGAATTCGATTAATCGTGCGCTCTTTTCCTTGATGCCCTCCCACAGGTGCATCGTGATATTCATATAGAATACGTCGTTTCTCGTCTTCCGTGTATTCTCGCGTTATTTTCGTGTCGTTGGTCTCATCCTCCTCGACTTTGTTGATATCCGCCATATGTCGACTTAGCGCGTCAGCGTTTCTGTTCGCTGTCCCGGCCTTGTGTATGATCTCATAGTCGTATTCTTCTAATTTTAATCTCCATCTAATTAATTGAGATCCACGGTCGGTTACATTGAATAACCATACGAGCGATTTATGATCTGTGACTATCATGAATTTTGTCCCGTATAAGTACGGTCGAAAATGTTTAACAGCCCATACTATTGCTAATAGTTCCTTTTCGTATTATAATTTTGTTCGGCCTTTGATAATATTCGATTGGCATATGCTATCGGTTGATCTTGGCCTATCTGTCCTTGCGATAATATCGCTCCGATTGCATAGTCTGATGCATCGGTCATTACGATGAATTCTTTTTCGAAATCTGGATATTTTAATAAAGGTGCCGTCGCTAATTTTTCTTTAAGCATTTTAAATGCTTGTTGTTCTTGCGTCCACTCAAATTTATTTTCCTTTTTGGTTAATTTCGTTAGTGGTTCCGCGATTTTAAAGAAATTTTCAATAAATTTTCTATAGTGTCCGGCTAATCCTATAAAAGCTTGAATATCTTTCACTTTCCTAGGCGTCGGAAAATTTCTTACGGCTTCCAATTTGGATGGATCCGGCGATATTCCGTTTTCTGTAATTATATGACCTAAGTATGTCACTTCTTTTCGTAGGAATTCGCATTTGTCCGGCTGTAATTTCAGATTATTTTCTCGCAATCTTCGTAGGACTTCGATGAGTCTCTTGTTATGATCTTGTAAGCTGGCTCCGTAGATTACGATGTCATCTAAATATACTAAGCATTTTATTCCTTGTATGCCTATCAGTACTGAATTCATTAGCCTTTGAAATGTGGCTAGCGCATTTTTTAATCCGAAGGGCATTCTATCGTATTCGTAATGCCCGTGAAGTGTGGAAAAAGCAGTTTTGTCGCCTTCTTCCATCGGAATTTGGTGGTATCCGGATGCTAAATCTAGTATTGTAAAGTACTTGGCGTTTCCAAGCTGATCTAATATATCCGTTATATTCGGTAAGGGAAATGAATCTCCTATTGTTAGATCATTTAATTTTCTGAAATCTACCACTACTCGTAATTTTGGTTTTCCTGACGCATCGGCTTTCTTAGGAACTACCAATAACGGTGCGTTCCACTGGCTCGTGCTTGGTCGGATTATTTTATTTTTTAACATTTCTCGGACTTGTCGATTTACTTCCTCTTTATGCTTCTCCGGCAGGCGGTAAGGCCATACGTTGACCGGTGAAATATCTGCTTGCGTTGTAATCTTATGCGCGATTGTGTTGGTGCAAGTCAGTGGTTCTCCTTCGATGTGGAATATGTCGCTGTAATTTTCGCATATCTCTTTTATTGCTCTTAATTTTTCCTTATTTAAATGGTCGATTCGAAGGGCTCGTGTTACCTTTTCGGTACGCGGGATGTCATCTTCTCTTTTTTTCGCTTGTGTGGCGTTTATTTCCACCGTGTTTTCTTGTTCGATTTCTTCAATTGTTACTTGCGCCATTAACATTTCGATTATGTTATTCGTTGTGTTTATTACACTTGCGGAACATAGATAATTTTGTAGGTCGACCAGGCAGCTTCCTATAAATACTCCTGGTGCGGCTTCTTCTGCCTGAATGATGCCTATCATATTTTTATTCGTAGCTATTTGTATTATTGTTTCACTACGGGGTTGCAATGTGGTTATCTGATACGGATATAATTTCAAAGTATTCCGTCCGATTCTCAATTGTTTCTTCGAGTAATTGCAACTGGCTCCTTGTTTCTTCAGGAAGTCTACTCCTAATATTCTGTTGTATTCGATCGGAAAATCATCTTTTACGACGTACATTCTGTGTTTCACTCTACCGTCGTTTAAATTTATTGTGGCGTTGATTCTTCCTATCATATATACTTTATGTCCTGTTACTCCTGTAAGCGCTATTTTATCTTGTTATTTGCGTTTCGTCTTTTAAATGCTTTACTTTAATTAGTGATATAGCGGCTCCCGTGTCGAACAATAAATTTATTTTTCCTTTTTTCGATTCTCGCATAGGTAAAGCGACTAAATCTAGTCCTGTATGCGTTCGCGGGGCACGCTTCACGTTTGTAATGCGATATTCGATTGCGGGTCGTCGCTGCTTCGTTTCTTCCTTGTCTTCCTCGTCACTGCTGTGCGCAGTGTTAGATCTCCTTTTTGCTTGCTTGTTGCTCTTACGATTTTTATTTTCCGGTCGCGAATTATATTGTTTGGTTCGGCTCGATTGATCTCTATTGGGTCGTCCGTCTAATAACCAACATTCGTCGCGATCGTGTCCGGATTTTTTGCAATAATTGCAATATTTATTTATCGTATTTACGCGGGGTTGTCTATCGGGTTTCGGCAATGAAAATCGGTTCGCGTATCGATTAGTTCGACAATCTCGACCGTAATGCCCACATTTTTGACATTTCACATTCATTTGATTTTCCTGTTTATAGGTCGGTGTAAAATTGATTTTGCTTCGCATGCCGGTCGCGGACGGTGCTTTAACCTTTTCTTCCGCGCTGGCCGCTGCTATTGCTTCTTGCAACGTAGCATATCCTTCCGATCGAACAATTGTTTTAATTTCGTCTTGCAATCCAATTTCGAAATTTTCTAAGGCTTGCTGCTGTATTATTTCCATTATTGCGCGTTTATTATCTACTGTATGATGACGTCCTTCCAACATTGATTCGTATAGCACCATAGCTAATTTGTCGGCTCTAAGTCCGTAAGTTCGCGCGCTTTCTCCGTTTTTCTGTTTTAGCATATTGAATTCAATTTGTAGATGTGTCGTACTCTTTTTACTTGCGTAACATACCTCTAATTCTCGTTTCAACTGTGCGAAATTTCGAATTTTACGCGTTTGAAAGTCTAGCATCGCTCTGCCTTTTAATTTCGTGCATAATACTGCTCCTAATAGCGTTACTTCATCTAACGGGTCGATATGTTCTACTGCATATGTAGTCGCGCTCAAAAATTCTTGCAATTTATTTGGCGATCCGTCGAATTCCGGAATCATTCCGCGAGCGTCTTTTAATGGTAAAAATCCGCGTCCTCTTCGATGTCGTACATCTTCGGGTGTGGACTCGTACGCGGTTTCGGTTCTTTCTCCCGGCGGAGTTCTATGCTCATTGTTTTGTCGGGGTTGCGGCCCTCTAATTCTTAAATCGTATATCTCGGCATGCATACTTCTAATTTCCCGTCTCATTTCCTCTCTCATTTCCCGCAATATTTCCCTAAACTCGTCGGCTGCTTCGTCCGCTTTTTTCTGCGGTTTGTATTGAGCTTGCGCGTTTGATTGTGTCGCGTTTCTATTTGCTTCTTCTTGTAATCGCTTAATTCCCTCATCGATATCTTCCGATGTGATGGGTTGCGATGCGGAATCGTTTGAGTTATACATGTCTCGAGTACGATAGATTTCGTCGGGGTCAAAGATACTCGAGTCGTATGACGTTAGTGAGAATTCGCGGCGGTATGTTAGTCTACTAGACGCGCTTATTGATGATTCGACCTCAACATCTAGTTCTATATTATTCGCTATTAAACTGTTGTCTAATTCCCCGGAAGAAAGTTCGCGTTCGATTACAACGTTTGTTCCGAGTTCTGGTTCGGACAAATTCTCGCTTAAATTTAATGCGTTTAGATTTCTTCGTAGATTTATCGCGTATATCCCGGAGTGCTTCTACTGCTACTCTTATAGGGCTTACTGCGCTATTTCTAATGGCTCTATTTGCTGGTTCGCTAAATAGCCACGATTTATTCGCTAAGCTTTTTTGTTGCGCGTTTCGGTTTTCCGACATTCACGTGTTTACAAATTTTTAATTGTTCAACTTACAATAATACGATGAGCAGAATTGTCTCTCGTTCGGTGTCGGCCGTCGGGCGTCGATCGTCGCGTGCTGTTGAGATAGGTCGGTGCGCCTTCTCAGGTTCCGCTTATCGTTTTCGCCTCGATGTACCGGGTGACTCAAAGTTCCTGATGGACTTCCTTTTCCTCGGTTGTAGTTGTTGACCGTTTGACGGAATTTCCTTTGCTGTCTCTCGTTCTGTCGGTTCCACAGAATTTTTCTTCCTCGTGGTTGTGGACCTTTGCCGGTGTCGATCTTGTTAGAGCTGGCGTATCCCACTGCTGCCACCAATTAATGTTGCGCCTCTAGCCGCTAAGGAAGAGGTTTTTAGGGATTTATATGCCCAAAGGATTAGGATCCACGCTCGAAATAAGACACTGCCGGACATTAGGTAGAAATTGATATATTTCACAGGTTTTTGTACACTTTCACTTATTCGCGATTATAATAGTCGGGCGCGATACGTACGGTATATCGAGACGGTTGATATGAGCGAGCGCGTAGCGAGTGATGTTAATGAGCTATGTTACTGAGCTAGCGTTAGTGCATCTCGCGCTCAATATATATTAATTAATTAGGTCGTTGATTAGGGAGGAGTGTGGTGTCCCTGACCGGAGCATGTCTCGTGCTCCGCTCGTCAGCTGTCTCGTCAGCTGCTTACTCAGCTTCCGAGAACTTGACCGTGACTTCCTTCTCTTTAGTCACGTATCTTACTTTTATTTTATTAATAATCTTTTCTTCTTTCTTAATTACTTTTCCTTGGACTCTTTCCCTGATTCTAATGCTTTGCTTTAATCAGCTCTTTCTCAATCTTTTCTGTTTTACTTTACTTGTTTTATCTTTTAATATTAAGAAATCGCTCGGGTTATGACAACTCGTTTTCTTATGCATTAAATTAATATTTTAATTACAAAAATAATATTTTAATACACACTGGAGTATTAAGGAGTTACATACCTTTGTCGAGTAAAAAAAATCGATTTTTTTTATCGGCTTATTAAATTGTATATAGTTTCAAAAATCAATAATTCAAAGCGCATTAAAATATTCACAAAAATGACAAAGATATGAACGAAAATGCGAGAGTGGACATGACTCACGCGCTCGACTGCTTGGTGTGCACCGAGCTCGAGACGCATCGAGACGCGCTCGACCAGCTGCCTGTTGCGACTTGTTTGCGATCTGTTTGCGACTTGTTTGCGATCAACCAAAATATAAAACATTTAGTGTTCGCAGCTCGAATAGTGCACATCAGCTGGAAACATTATATAGTATAGTTTAAACGTATAGTTAAACGCAGAAAAAAATGATACGTCGGTCAATCGATTTTTAGGGATTGCGTGAAATGCGACATATACGGCCAAAGAAAAGAAAACAACCACCGAGTAATGAAAGTATGGAAAACGAGACAAATTACACTAGCGCGTCCGCGAAGAAATTGCACGAAAAAGAGGACATTTCATTTGATCCGAACTTTTCGTATTGCATTCTGCAATTCGCCGCTGTTTTTCAGCAGTTTCAGATTGTGTAGTTTGTAAGCGATGTGGGGTCGAAGTTAAATTTTTGCAATCAAGTGTTCGCGGACTCGGGTTCAAGTTGAACATTAAGTGTATTACATGTAACAAAGACATTAATAGTGTATGTTCATCACCGCTCATAGGAAGTGCATACGAAATTAATAGACGATTTGCTTTTGCAATGCGTATTCTTGGTAAGGGATTACGAGGAATGCAGTTTTTTTGCGGCATAATGGATTTGCCCAAGAATGTCGCACAGAAATCGTTCGACGTGATCATGCAAAATATACATACTGCTGCGAAAGCCGTCGGTATGGAATCCCTGAAAAAGGCTGCTGAAAATGAAATATAATTAACTAATGAAGCTGCACATCCAAATGTACCAGACGGCCTTAAAGTATCTGGAGACGGAACGTGGATGAAACGAGGATTTTCTTCGCTTTTTGGTGTTGCAATTATCATCGGATGGTACACGGGAAAGGTCATGGATTGTTGTAAAAAGTTCCTACTGCAAAGAATGCGAGACTCACGAAAAAGAGAAAGGTACTATGAAATATGAAAAATGGCTAGTAAATCAAGAAGAGCAGTGCTCAGCAAATCACATTGGAAGTGCAGGAAAAATGAAATCCGATGCCATTGTTGAAATCTTTCAAAGATCACTTGAGTTGTATAATGCTGTATACGCATACTACATTGGAGACGGCGACTCAAAAACTTTTTCAGCAATTGTTAAAGTGATTTCTTCGAATCACATTTGTCACAATTTGCTATCAATCTCCATTTACCATTTTTATTTTCTTTATGCTCGCGCATTGATTTTGTTTTTGTCTTACACTTTAGGCAATATATCAATGTAATTTAAGTAGTATAGGGGCCACTATAGCTAGACACAACAAACCCCCACCACCGACCCCTACCCTCTGTTGTGTGTCTATCTGGCCACGCCCACCACAGGTGCCTATGGAAAAAAGAGAGGACTCGTGGACGTTTACAAGACAATTTTCCTTTTAAATTTTTTAAATATAAAAAAAATTTTTTTCTTTTAAATTTTTTTTTAATTTTTAAATTTTTTAAATTTTTTATTTTTTCCGGGTGAGTGGAAATACTCGGGGTTCGAACCTGGGTCCTTCACATTTCCAGTCAGGGTCCTAGTATGCTGGGCTAGCTGAAATCTTATTAGAATAAGGATTAGATGTAGTATTTGTAGAGAGTAGCCCTCCGACATAGGGGACCCTGCGCTCTGATTGGCTTCCTTATAGTGGCCGGCAGTTTGATTGGATGAGGAGCATTGTTTTTGAGTGAGAGGGAAAAACGCGGCAAAATAACACATGTGTAAGAATCGGAAAGATGGCGGCCGCCGAGGATGGAGATGTCTCTCGGCATATGGCACCCACCCTCCCCTCCCCCTTCCGGAAAACCGGAAGATATCGTGCGGTATACGTCATCGCCCCATCGCCCCCCTTAGAGGACAACCGGGAGATGTACGGTATATGTCGCCCACCCTCTTCCACCCTTCCTGTTGAAAAGAGAAAAATCGAATACCGCTAGAATAAAGCAGGTGATGTGACGCTACATGAACACATGCGTACATGTACGGGTACAGTTGACCGTGCGGATGAGACGCGCTACGCTGGTAGACGTTCGGTAACGTCATCGCTGGAGACGATAGAAAGGGTCTCGAAATACGGGTACCTGACGTGGTACTGTTTGACGCGGAGTCTTAGGGCAAAGGTTATGACGTCACTGTGACGCCGGGAAGAAAGAAAGGGGAAAAAAATGTTTTCACTTGGTTGTTTTAAAATAAAAAGACATCTTTATTTATATAGCAAGGGAATATAATATATTATACAGCGACAAATTTTTACATGGTGTTTAATATTTATTTACAAAAAGATATAAGTATAATATTTAATGAAAATTAACTCCTAACGTGACGGAAAATATGCGGATTCTTTATTATACATCGATAAAAACAAAAATCGAGAAAAATTAATCTTCATAGGAAGAATCGGCTTCCAGGTCTGGGAGTTCATCGCAGAAATCCTGGATAGCCTTCTCGAAATTATCGTCCTCGGAAGACTGTGGAGGAAGAGGAGGTGTAGCGCCGAGAACGATAGTAGATAATGAAGAACGGGAGGAAAGCGGTGGTTCGGGAGA
This sequence comes from Formica aquilonia x Formica polyctena, assembly GCA_907163055.1. NCBI lineage: Eukaryota > Metazoa > Arthropoda > Insecta > Hymenoptera > Formicidae > Formica > Formica aquilonia x Formica polyctena. The sequence goes on from CAJQTV010000277.1 coordinate 62,334, forward strand.
AGGACACTCAGGAGAATATACAGGAGAGTAGCTAGGTTCAAATGCGTCGTCTTCATCATCCGAGTCTATAAACAAAAAATAAAATTATATATAGCATTATATATATATATATATGTATATAAGTATATATATTGTAACCGTAATTTCTCTATTTAATTATTTAAATAATAATTATTTGTTCGGCGGGCGGTTCTCGGTGCCCACGGCACACCTTCGGCGCGTATCTCGAATATCGGTCTCGATATCCCGCGAAAGTCCGTATATCACAAAAAAACCGAGTTGGGCGCCAGGTACGGCAGGCCGCACCATCCACGATAATAACAACGCTAAGAGACAATTGCGAGACCGATAATTAACGCGACGGCAAAATTCCGCGGCTATTCAATTTACCCAAAATGGTAGAGGGGGTGGTTCGGGGGAATACGGGAGAGCTCTGAGAATCGAGAACACGGGAGCGAAAATGAGCATTCGATAAGTTAACAATAAAAATAACAATAATATATTAAAAAGAAACAATAGTATAGAGCCGTTCACCTAAATAATAGCCTTTGATTACAGTAGTTATTTTACAGGCGAATTAGATACATTATTTCCGCGGAGATCGGCACGACCGTGCGCAACAGTATTGAATTACCGGGCGTCTTACGCACTTTAACTCGACTTTTCGGCCGCGAAGATTTCCGTCGTACGAGACTTAATTAGGCCGCGACAACTAAAAAAATCTCTCGAATGCGCCGGTAACTACTTTACGCACGCCCGTGAATCCGCTTCGATATAGTAGAAAATTCTAGATTGTGCGACTCGAATCGGTCCGTTGGTCCGGCTCGCGGTAAGCCGATAGATATCCCGATAACAATGACAATGACCTTTGCGTTGAAATACCGAGGATATAACTCGAATAATTCGCGGAAACTAATAGCGGGCTCAAAGACACCCGATAGAGTTCTTGCACGAATTTTTAGGATTTCGCTTTCTCCTGACTCCAATTTCTTACAATACATACAAGATACGCGCTAACAATACACAGAAATAATACGGAAACTATCGATAACGACTGTGGTGTACGAGTCGTACGACGCAATACTTTGCGCGCGATCCGGAATATCGATCGCGCGAGCGTGAAAATCCCGATACTTTACAACACGTACTAATTACAAACGCGAGACTAACATTAATGACTGTCGGCGGCGGCGAAATGAATAGAGAGAGCCTATTATATCTAATTCGGATGAGCGACGTGTGCCCGTCGGCCAAGCGACGTAATCTACCAAAAATATTCACAAAGTTAATTCACCAAAACGCGTGGCTCGACAACTATTAAGGGCGCGACTCATCCGAATTAATTACCTACAATTATTCGGCATCAAAATTGGTCGACGACGCTCGTCCCACCGGCAGGAAGTTCTCGAATCTCCTTCTTGCTCGAAATTTTGGATACGCTCGAAGAGGCCTGCGTCCTTCTCGCTATCTCGCCGAACAGTGCCGAGCGAGAGTCCTGCAGGAGACACGCCGGCGCGATAAATCGCTATCGTGCCACCTGTGGCGCTTTCGCGTTACGCAGGGCCATCCTGCGGTCCTCGCGATCCTTGTTGTCATCACGGCCGTGTTGGTGGGTTCATCGCCCCGGAGTTCCCAAGACTTTCTGCTTTTTGGCTTAAAGGTGCGGGCTTACGGCTGCGCCCGATCGGCTCTCTTTCCTATCTGGTTGGATAGGTTCCGGATTGAGAGTCCGCTCGCCGCTCCGTCCTTGAGACTCCCTCACTTCGTGCGGGTGGAGTGGCCGCCCCTTTGGCCGGATTATTCCGGCCCTCCGCGCTCCTTTCCTGCCATAAGAAATATAAATTTATCGGCAGCGATGTTTGTCAGCCATATAAAATATTTTTAATATTAGACAACTACGACCTGACGTCTCCTGTTTCCCGGGTGTCCTGGACTGCCGCTCTCGGCCGTCGCTCTTCTCTCTTCCTTTCCTTCCGCCGGATGGGATCCCGCCGCTCGATCTCGTGCCGATAACCAAATCGCGGGCTCATTTCGAGCTTACAGTTTCGATAAATATTACTACCAAAAGTCGGATCTCGTCGATCCGACGATTGGGCCGCTTTCTCCCTACATAGAGAGGACGCAGGCCCCCGAAAAACCGCCCCCGATCGGGTCATTCGACCCTTGTGACGTCCCAAAAACGTCACATCACGTCACAATATATATATATATATATATATATATATATATATATATATATATATATATATATGTATAAAATTTTCGCGTTTCGCCAAAAAAGTAATATTTACCCGATAACGTAATGACTTCGAGGGGTGCCCAGTCTTCGCGAAGGTCCTGCTACAGGCTCTTCTACAGGACGTTTTCTTCGCATTGAGTCGGCTCCTATATTCGAAATGGCGAGCATATCTATTTTTAACAAAAATAAAAATTTTATTAAAATAAAAATTAAAAATTTACTACATTTTTTGTAATTGTTATTATTATAAGTGAAATATATTTACTAACGCACGTTGTCGATGGTAATGCATTAGGAGATGGGCTATATAGCCGCGGTATCTTCATCCTCCTTTTTTTCCATAGCTAGTCGGTATGTTATAATTTCACCTGCTATATTTAATAGACGGACATCACCGCCAAAATGTCCCAAGCAAAATACTATCGCCAATGCATCACTCGAACAGCTGTTGGCGGCCTTTTTAAATAAGCGATAATTGTTTTCGCTGTCTTCCTCCGATATGCGGTCGAGATATTTTTTGACATCAAATCGTGGTAGAGTAACAGCACACAATAATGTGATTTTTTTTTAAATATCAGCGACACACATTTTCGCACACTCGGACTTGACTTAACTTAACACACAAAAAATTTCAAGAGATGGAAAACTAATGTTGGATTTTTCATGGGAAATCAGAATTTATACATAATACCCCCACTGTTTTCCAAAAGGTCAATAAAGTGGGGAAGAAAGTTACCTTATTCTAGCACTGCCTATTTTTAGTTATTTTCATTTTATGGCTGACTAATTCCCTTAATTTCTATAGGGTTTCGCATTTGCCGCGCCGAAAGAAATTACGTTACCTCAACCAATGAAAGAATAATAAAAAACAGGCGTTAAAAAGTTCAAACGTTTGGAACATTATACTGTAAAAGGAAAGAGGGGAGATGAAAAAAATTTAACAATTTAAGTAAAAAAAAACATCCTACATTTATTGATATTAATTTTACATAAATCAATATTCTTATTACATATAATTAAAATATTACATAGGAGTACATCGTCTATACCGTATTACAATTCGAATTACATGATTAAACACGGCAACGCATAGCGTAAAATGTTTCACTTGTTTCTTTTTTCGCGAAGAAAAATTTTACGAAATAAGTGTACGATTAAGCGATCGTTATGTTCGCAATCTTCGGTAAAAAGACTAAGAAACCGATTAAGATCATAACCGTTGCACATATAATATAAAAATACGCAACTATATTGTCCACATGTTTGAGAAAAAATTCCTTGTAATTGTTGAATATTCCAACGATGGATGATGAAGTTTCGACGAAGTCGGAGGAGAAATCCGGAGTGCAAGGGTGGTATTCCGTAGCTGTCGAAGTATGTGCTTGTACCATGCTCGTCGAGGAAGAAGGCGACCCAATGTTCTCCAGGTCGATTGTGGTCACTCGTATTAGCGACGATGGCTGTCGACCTCGTCCACACCCTCGGGACTCTGTCGGCTGGATAAACTCCCGCATGCCTGACATTGATGTGGTGCAATGCTTGTAAAATTTCGCGTGAGTTCATTATTTTGGTACGGAGGCGAACGAACGAGCGGTATTATATATTCAATAACTTCGGTTTTTACCTCCTTCGCTCCTGCGTCTTTTGTCGTACCGGCTTGTAACGCTGAGTTTTCAATGTCGGCTTGTGTGGAGTTAGTTGCTTCGAGCTTGTCTCTATCCATCAACGACGATAATTCAGATTTTTCAAATTTCTCTTCTTCTTTTTCTATTGATCGCTCGGATTTTTGCAGATTTTTTTTCTCTATTTCATTTCTATCGCGCGAAATCTTATACGCGCTACTGATTTCCTCGTTTTCGTCATCTTCGTTTTCGTCGTCCTCGTCGTCGTCCTCGTCGTCGTCGTCGTCGTCCTCGTCGTCGTCACTGATGTTTATACACCAATTATCCGGAGAACCACAAGTAGCTTGAGTAGTAACGTTCGTATCGCCGTAAGCGATATTATTTCGCTCGATCAACCAATATTTTAATTTATATACGTTGCGTAATGAGCAATGAAAGATTCCAAACTTTCGAAATCCATGGTAACCACAATATCGTCCGCGCACTTCTCCCTCTGACAGATTTTTGAATGCGGGCGAAATATCTTCCAAATTATATACAGGGTGTCCCATAATTCGCGGATCACCTGCCATGTGCAGGTAGAGCACATGAAACCGAGAAGAAAAGTCCTTTACCATTTTGCGATTTTCGTAATAATTATTAAGAAATTAATTTAAAAAGATGGGCCAATCACAAGCGCGCGGCGAGAAGAGACTTCCTACTCAGGCGTTGCTAGGTGCGCGGCGAAGCGGTGGGAGGGGCGCTGTATACGGCTACGTACGAGCGAACGCTGAAGCCACGCATCTCGAACTATTCCCTCTCTCTCTCTCTCTCACTCTCTCTTTCTCTTTCTCGCGCGCGCGGCATAGGAAGCAGAGGCAAAAATCTAATTAACAATTACAAATTTCAATTACAATGTAATTCTTAATGCAATTAATAATTACATTTTATAATCGTTAATTATTGCAAACAATTACATTGTTAATTATTACAAACAATGTAATTGTTTGCAATAATTAACGATTATAAATTGTAATTATTAATTGCATTAAGAATTATATTGTAATTGAAATTTGTAATTGTTAATTAGATTTTTGCCCAACTCTGCTTCCTATGCCGCGCGCGCGAGAAAGAGAAAGAGAGAGTGAGAGAGAGAGAGAGAGAGAGAGAATAGTTCGAGATGCGTGGCTTCAGCGTTCGCTCGTACGTAGCCGTATACAGCGCCCCTCCCACCGCTTCGCCGCGCACCTAGCAACGCCTGAGTAGGAAGTCTCTTCTCGCCGCGCGCTTGTGATTGGCCCATCTTTTTAAATTAATTTCTTAATAATTATTACGAAAATCGCAAAATGGTAAAGGACTTTTCTTCTCGGTTTCATGTGCTCTACCTGCACATTGCAGGTGATCCGCGAATTATGGGACACCCTGTATATTTCTGGAGAGTAGATTCCGCAAGTAGGTTTCTTTTTCGGTACCTCTGACGTAAATATGTCGTGCCTGTCTTGTTATTTCACGTAATTGCGATGTAAAATATTTCGGATTAGCTTCACCGTCGAACCATTCGATACCGTGATAATTTCGTGTAAGCCAGTTATTTTCATGTCTTACATTTCTTGGTAAATCGCATTCAAATGAATGCGGGAGCATCATAATCCAATGTCCGACGAATGGAGCGTCAAGCGCGATAATAGCAACTTCCTTGGGGATAAACTTCGCATTGGCATCGCGGAAACCTTGTATGTCGATGACTATGTAACGGGGTTACTTTCGTGAGCTCGCGGATTCGCTCGGTCGTGATCAGGGCTCGTAGAAAGTAGTGAGACACACGATTTAAATAAAATATAAAAGAATGTTACTTTATTTGGCTTCTATCGGCGCTGGTTAATAATACAGAAATGCCCCGCGGAGCGGGCGCGTGGCGGATAGTACTGTGCCACGGGCGGGGCGCGGTTGTTATAAATTACGCGAGTTTAACAATGAGATGCGGAGTATACGCAACGCGGATATAAACACGCCAGGTAGATGGCGCGTGGCGCGTGGTCGGTTTGTTGTGACGGCGCGTGGTTCACAAAAACGCGTGAGTCGATTTAAACCGACGAGACAGTTTCTTATGCGTCTATGGTCCGCGATAATATTTACGTCACGTATTCCCAGATGTTGTGGGATGCGTGCGATATCGAGAAATCTCGAACGGGCAGCGAACTCGCTGTCCCTTGTTTGCACGCGGAGTACGGATTGACCAACGGGGTTGAAGAAACTCAATGGAGTGGCGAACTCGCCAGCCCACAGTCTGTATGGTCGGGTCGGTCGGAAGTTAGACCGTTTCTCGAGAACTCTCGAGAAAAGCGGTTGCGGATTGCGAAGGATCGTAAAGCGGTTCGGAAGCCGAGAATGCTCGGCGGAGGCTGCAAATTCGTCAACCCCCACGTTCCGTCGTGTTTCCGAATGATTCGGATCGGATCAGGAAAGTCTCGAGCGTACAGCTCGAGCGGATTCAGATTCTGGTGCGAGTCTGGTGCCGGGATCTAAAAAGACTGCCGTTATATACCCGAGCGTCTAATGGTAACCGCGTCGTTCGCCCCCGGGTGGGGATAATGACGTGTTGTTTTTCGGCAGGTAATTAACGGTAAACACGTCATCTCCCCTGGGCGAAACGGCGCGGCGTTTCGGCGGGTGTCGCTCGGGCGTTTACGGCAGCGCTCGGCGGTGCTCGGTTTTCCGTATAACGGCGTAACGGCGGCCGTATAACGGCCGTACGGTTGTTTATCGCAACGGCGGTAATTAGCGTTTAAAAATGGGCGCCCGGCGCCTCTGCCCCTGACCGGCCGGTGTTCGCCGGGCGGCAGACTTCCGGCGGTCTACTGCCGGATAACAATGGGGGGTGCTTTGTTACAATTATATCCATTTTGTGAAGACTGAAGCGCTCTCGATAGCGTGGTTATAATAGTTTAAACTGCTCGCGAAGCGTCGACGTTCGTGTCTCGAATGAAACTGAATTCTTTTCTGTTATATTGTATATTTTTTGATATTTTATGCTGTTGGCATTTTGATCGAATGTGGAGGGGAGAAAAAGGAGGGAAATTTTCCGAGTATTACGTTGTAACGGTCAAATACTTGAGCGCGATAAATATCTATCCGGCAAAATCGACGATGACTTGACGAGACGAGTCGATTTCTATTACATTATCGAATTCGGCGTAAATAATACAATTAACGGTCTCAGTGAGAGCTTTCTCGAATCGCACTTCTAATCGTAAACTACCATGTCTCATGAGATTCCAATGTCCCGCCTAATTAACAGATAGGTCGGGTGTGAGATCAAAAGCGAATAGCGTATAACCCTTGGAATAATCGTCTCTACTTATAGAATTTCCTTCATTCAAAAAATGGATGCCCGTTCCCGCGAAGAGAGTTTGATAAGCTTCGATGATAAAGCGGTTCCTCCGGCGAGAAAACCGGTTGTAACGGTCTACTAGGAATTTGCATACCGTCGACGTATACCGAGAAGAAATTTATTCCGTAATTTTTGAAATTAAACGGATTTAATTTTCTATCCCCATTAAACGCTTTATTATTAACAAAACCGACTATTATCCTTTTCGGAAGTTGACCGAGTATTACATTATCTAACGATTCACCCACAATACCACTGTGAATCGTAAATGTTTTAACTTCGACTCTTATGAGCGGATATTTGGCCGTAACTTTACTCAACATTCTAGCGTGCGCTAGTAACAATCCTGCGCTTATTTTCGCCCTTCTCATGAGTAAGCTCGCATCCAGTATATGAATTTTCGACGATGAACCGTTACTGTCCATAAGACAGAACGAATCTTTCGAACGGACGAGCCTCAAGCGTACTTCTACACCGTTAATTAAAAATTTGTCTTGATTGAAAACGTCGCAATGGAGATGCCCTACAAGATCTAGCGCTCGCCCGCCGTGAATGTAACGCGCGCGTCTCACGAGAGCGGAATTTGGCGATTTTGATTCCACTGGTTCGTCCATTTGACCGGGTGTACCCGCGTCCCATAGACAGGAGGTTAGATAGGAAGTTTTTGCGGGTGAAGAATAATTTAATAACGCCTGGATGTACGCGCGGTACGCGTAAGCGTTGTTTGGAGACGACACGAGCTTTTGATTGAAATACACGTCGTTCTGATTGAACATGGAATGAAGTAAATGATTTATGGGGCCTATAGTGGCCGTGACGGCTGCGCCCGAAGTATGTCCCGTGGAATCGCCTGACGTTTCTACGCGTACGCGAAGACTTAACATGGTGTGCGTGAGATCTAAATATTCTTCTCCGTGACCCGGGATGACGAATTCTATCGGGGAATCGTCCGAGAGCGAAGTCACGGGTTTGTAATGAATCCATTGCGAACTCTCAATACTAGTTTGTGTGGGCAGTAAAGAAAAGAGATCGAGTTCGCTCTTTAAACACTCGCTCGAATGGGTGTGAAGAAAGGACATGCTTATTTACCGCAAATTTTTTGTCGTTGCTGTAATTCTCGCTGTTAAATGTTTAGAATATATGCCGTTTAAGAAAATATGTCGGATACGGTGCGTTTTCTACCAGTTTTACGCCGTTTCGAGGATGTCTTAAGTCTTTTCACCGTTGTGCGCTTTTTTCTTCTCTTATTTTTCGATGTTTTTGTATTTGTTCTTTTTTTCCCTCGCGTCTGGCACTTTGACGAACTTTTTTTACGCGCCTGGCGTCGTCTACGTAACGTCGCGGATTTAGCGATGCGCGTGTTGAGCCCGCCGAAAGGAAACTGAGCTACATGCATTTTTGCATCTGACTTATAACCCGAACCCTTCATCAGACTACTTATTTTTTCTTTAGCTTTTCTCTTAAGATTGTCGCGCGATTCTTCAAATCGGTGTTTGGCCGCTACTTTAAACGGCATATTGTTTTCAACATCTTCGATTATATTAGCACCGGCACGTAAAGCTTCTTTCCCCACAGCACATACGCCTCTAGTTAAATAAGGTAGTACACGTCTGAACAATCCTCCGAAAAAACTACCAATACCTCGTTGATAGGGCGATCCGACGAAAACTTGCGGAATTCCACCGCCGCGACTGCCGCCGTTTTGTAACTCGTCGTAATACGTCGAATAATAATCCATTAACGTTTAATTTTTTATCGCGGTCTCTAATTATTATTATGTTATCTACTCGATACGCCTAAAGTGTAATGTCACTGTCAGCATTCCAAATTCGAATGGTATACTCTGTCCTAGTTGATCTCTTATATCTATCTCGATTGTGCGAAAAGACGTTTGACGCAGGGCAATGTATTGAGTGTGCGAGAAATGCTTTATTTGAGTAGACGCGAACGCGTAATCATTTCCAACATCGAGTGCGACTATTCGCAAAAGAAGAGATTGTACATCACCAGTAATATAGGGTTCGCAAATATCGCAATAGACAAAGAGCTTGTCGGGGATACCGCGCAACAAACTAGCTGGTTCGGCGGCTATTATTACTCGTTCGCGCGGAAATACGTAAAATGGTGATGTATAAATTTCAACATCGTCATAAATCCAGGAAGGTAAAACGCCTGGTGTACCGGTATTATTTTCAATTTTACCATGCTTCTCGTCGTCATTCTGTATATTGAAGTCGGTTTCACTAAAGAGCCACAGCGGTAAATGATCCACAACGCTAGCATTGAGCTTATTATGCGTATCAAAGCCGAGTATACGGCAAAGTTTTTAGGAAAAATTTACATAATGAATCATATCACATTTCGTAATATCGCAGGAAAGTTTCATAATAATTTTGCGCCCGATAATAGCACCAAATTGCCAATAGATATGCGAACTCACGGATTTTGCAGAGTAATTCACAGCTTCTATAATATCGTGCAAACTCGAGTGAATACCCGAAGGTATTTCAGATTTCCTAGCGTTGATTTTCTTTTTTTGGGAGCCTATCGTGAGAATTCTTGAATATCGATAAATCTTATGATTCCTTCTCCAGGGCGTATATAAAGAAAGTTAGTCGGAAATTGAATCTCCGTGAGCGCTACTTCCCAGCGTCCCTGCAAGTCTATATGTTGAGGTAATTCAGTGGTGAAACACGTGGTTTTATTCTCCGGAAAAAAACGCATGCTGCTATTACTCTGGAGAATCATATAAAATCCTTCCTCCCTCATTTTTAATTCACAGATTTTAAACTTGAAGCGGGTATCCAAGAATCGAATTTTGAAGGATATCCTTGCCAACTAACTAATAATTATTTATTGTTACCGCGACCTCTACTTTTTATCACACGATCGACGATAAATTCTTCCCCTTGCAAGTCTTTAATAACAGGCGCTAATTCTTGTTCATAAAAAATCCCATTTATAACTTCGCTCGTTAAATCGCTTAATTCGTATACGTGCGGTTTTCTCCATTCGAGAACACGGTGAATACGAAATATTTCTTCGCTCCACTTTGCCTCGTATCCTTTCTCAAAGGCTACTTTTGCTCTACTGACACGCACGAAATCGCCCACGTTATATTTAGCCTTTTCCCCGTGATTCTTTTTCTTCGCCCCATCGCCGTTGTCGTTCCAGTGACGATTCATATTTTCACGTGCGATTCGCGCATTTTCCCTCGTAACGACTGCAGGTTGCATTTTGATGATGGAATGCCGGGTATGATTGTAAGCGTGAACGATATCCTGCAAAACATCGATGTAGCGTCGTGTATTTTTATGAGTAAAATATCGCCACATCCGTTCCTTGAGCGTTCTATTAAAACGTTCCACTATAGCTGCTTTAATATCGGGATTACGAGTTACGCGAAACCGAATATCTTTTTCTTTTAAGAAATTTTGTACATGCCGAGCAATAAATTCTTTACCTTTGTCGGTCTGCAGGTATACGGGTAGGCGCTCTTTGTTTCTCGAGAATATACGTTGAAAGGCTTTTACCATGCAGGCACCTGTTTTGTCGCGTAAAGGTTTTAACCAAACGAATTTACTAAGTACGTCGATAACCGTTAATAGATATGAATAACCGTCATTATAGCTCTTGAGATTACGAATATCGATCAAATCAGCCTCCCATAAGTCATCGATATTTGTCACGTTATAATGTAAGCGTGGAAATTTTCGACGTACCGGACGATGTAACGTGTATGCGTCTTGCGATTTAAGCCAGTCAATGACCTCATTACGTGAGAAATTCGGTTTAGCGGCTCGCGATAAATTATCCGTCGCCGAATAGCCGGCATAGTGCGGGGGACTGTAATACAATTTTTCGAGTTCCATCATTCGAGTTTGCTCCAGTCGAGCAATCCTTTCCTTTTCTTTGTCGGAGAATCTGCGTAGCTCGTTAATGTTTTGTCGCCTTCGTCCTCGTCGGCGGATACAAATAGCGAATCTCCTTCAGTTTCACTCGTTTCGTCTACCTTACGTTTGTACGACTTTGAACGCTCGGATGAAGTTTTCGGAGTGGAACTTCCGCGCGGTAACACGATTTTAATACGGTGTGATCGCGCGAACGTATGTAATAAATCACAATTTCCTATAAGATTGGAGGGAGTAACTATATCGTGCAGCAATCGGGCACACTGAATTCTTCCGGTTGCTTTTACTGTTTTTCTCTCACGTATCGCATCGTTTATAAGTTCCGCGATATTCGAACCCGCTATGACAGCGCCGTCTATAGTTACGAGTCCTCGTCTATCCCAGCTAATCTTAGATGACAGAATATCGATCAAGTATTTTAATAGCGCACGTGCTTTATCGCGATAAGTTTTTGGTACGCTATCGAGTATTTTTTTGATCATTTCAGCCGATTGTGCGCGTTTTTTCCCAAAACTACTACTACTACTACTAGCGCTACCATCATCGCGCTCGCTGCTAATTATAGTTGACGTTTCCATAAATTCATTATCGCCGACATCCAAATTCGTGTCTTCGTTTTGCTCGTCATTATTGTCCTCATCGTTACCCTGTGTATCATTGCGTGAGCGCTTTTTCGCTTCCCAAACAAAGTGAAGATAACGTTGGAGTACTTTCTTATACAATTTCCATCTTTTGTCCTCGCCGACGGGGGTCTCGAGATTAAGAATACGCCACATCTCCGCGTCGAATCGCGATAGAGGTGTTCCCGGTGTCCGTACTGAATTATTATTACTATTAATATTTTCCGTATCAGATATTTCCGTATTTTTCTTCGTCGAGTTATCAACCGACGTAATGATGATATTTCCGGTTGCTGCTGCATTCGTTGCATTCTCTCGAGATTTTTCGTAGATATCAAAACCATTTTCTTAGCCCTCTCCATTGTTCAAAGTACTGGTGCGATAATACTTCTCTTTTTTATTATTATTATTTTTACCTGTACGGAAAATGCAGGAATGTTTAAGGTTGTATTTTTTCTTTTTCACTCGCCGATAATTCGGGATAATATAACACCTAGTATAGAGCCAATAAGATAAGGTAAAAATCCGCCACGTTGCACTAACAGTTTCCTTTTAGTCTTCCAATTACCTTGTTTCGCCGCGACACGACGCAGGATCGTTTTATGTTTAGCTAATCGCTTTTTGTCGTTACACCGAAGCGGTACGTTACCCTTGAGCGTATTGAAAATGCACTCTTGAATGCACTTTATGAGTTTATTGTCGGCGGCTCGTAAGAATGCTGTTCTTTGATTTTTTTTCAATTGACACAAAGTTTTTAAAAGACATATGTTTTTCTCACCGATAGATCGTCTAGCATTCTTTATTACTCTATTCGATGTCATCAACTTTTTATCAGTCTCTTCTTTTTTCACCATTATACTGTAATCACACGACTGACAAGTTGCGAACACGAATTTTGCATCTTTTATACATCCCCGCTTCTATTGTTCCATAAATTTTGGATCGTCGGGATATGCCTGACGCGCTAGATGACGTATTTGAGCGCGATCGCGTGGATTTTTGAAAACTACTATGTAATTCGCGTTGAGAGATATGTCGCGCTGTCCGCGACCTTGATGAAAGAGATTTTGCGAGATGAGTATAACACTGAGATTTTTATGATGACTTCCTTTGGTAAACAGATCTACGATAGCGTCGCACGACGAAGATTCCCTCATAAGATCGTCAATTATTATTAATTTTGGCGAAAGCGCATCGTTGGAATAATCTTCCGCGGTAACCTCTCGCGAAATTCGATGATATTTTTCTTCGATTTTATCAAAGCATTATTATCGTAACCGGTTTTTTGTGTTCTTTTCTCTTCTTCTTCTTTTTCACTCGCGGTGCATTGTAAACGTTGATACTGCATTTTGCCACTCGGCGTAATAAAATAAAATTCTCTCGAATCGAACATCTGACATGACGGATAAATGACGAAGAAACGTTTTCACGAAAACTGTTTTTCCGCATCCCGTAGGCCCGCAGACGATCGACGTCCAAGGATTTTTCCACCGTACATCCATTTTGCGAAATGAGAGATTTGCCGATTACGTGCGCTCTCATAAATAAAAAAGTAATCAAGAATCAAGAGACACGGTAGTGTCACGCGCCAAGTCACGCGCAGCAATAGCGAGGCACCCGGGTATCTATACGCGAGTCGGCTAGTTGAGATACCTTAGATTTATTGGACCTCAATAACGGCTGAACTGATCGTATTTTTAATAGGCTTAATCGATACCTTGGGTTTAAATTATATAATAAAAGTGTCTTTATCTTTTTTCTACGTATAATGTAAATTATATAATAAAAGTGTCTTTATCTTTTTTCTATGTATCGTGAACGGAGGTATATGAATGCAAAGTCTCAATGTGAAAATTTTCTTTTAAGAAACGTCCAAATCGTCATCATTCACGCAAGTCCCCAATGCGCATGCGCGAATCTTGTACGGTTGGAGCCTTCGACATAAGATAGCGCTAGCGGCACTTCGTGATGTTACTGCTCGTATCCATACCTGCTTTTGACAAGTATAGGCTAAATTTGCAATGCAGGAGTGCAGTGTTATATAGCGTACGCTTTCATTTATAAAAAAGTAAAACTGCAAAATTCTTCGTGATACTTGCGGATAGTTGGATCAGGTATAAAATACACACACACATATCTGATAGTAAACATATATAGAATAGAATATAAACATCCTGTCATAAATGTATAGAATATTTTCTTATCTTATTTATAGAGACAAATAAAATATTGCAAAAGTAATTTATGCTATGTGTAAAAACAAAACATAACATTGCATTACATATAAAAATATTCTATATTTATGATAAGAAAGAGATGTATGTATTTTATAATATGTTTATTATAAGATATGTGTGTGTTTGTATTCTATACCTGATTCAACTATCCAAGTATCACGAAGAATTATGCAGCTTCACCTTTTTATAAATGAAAGAGTGCTACGCTATATAATGTTGCACTCTGGAAAATTTAACTTATACCTGTCAAAAGCCACTATGGATAACTGCAAGCAGTTATCGATATAGAAATATAGACATACACATCAGTTAATATAGACATACACATCAAGAATACATATTTGAGTGCATTTGTCAAAGGAGTGTCATATAGTTTGTCATATAGTTATTTGTCATGCATCATAGACAGTTACAGATAAGTATAAATAACATTGGTGAAACGCAGTCTGTAAGATTAAATTTCTATTTATTTTTTTAAATAATTTAAAAATATACATTTATTTTTTAGTGGAACTAGAAGAATTTTCCAAGCTGTTGATAAGATTTTGACAAAGCCTATAGCAACATGTTTATTGGAAACCAACATATTGTAATTAATTCTTGTTTCAATGCTAATGCATCGCTTGAAATAGATGAAGCATGTATCGTTAATGAATATAATAGATCTGTTACATAGTATTTTTCCATCTGTCAGAATGCTATTTGGTATATATATTTGGCAAATAAAATTTAGTATTAAAACTGACATTATCGATAATTTTGTTGTATTTAGCATCGAGACAAAGATTGGTTACAATATGTTGGTTTGCAATAGACATGTTGCCGCAGGCTTTGTCAAAATCTTATCAATAGCTTGAACAATTTTTCAAGTTCCTTTTCTAGTTTCATTAAAAATAAATGTATTTATAAATTTATTATAAAAATTTAATAAATAAATAGAAATGAAAATAAAATATAAATAGAAATGTATAAGATTTATACACATTAATCTTACAGACTATGTTTTATTAATGTTACTTATATCTGTAGCTGCATATGATACATGACAAATAACTATATAATGACAATCATTTGATAAATATATTTGAATACACTGTATTCCTTTTTACATCTTTTGCTTTTGATATATAATCAGGAGACAAGACAGATTAGTCAGATAATTTATAGCATAGCACAAGCAATATAAATAACACGTTAGATTAGCATATATTTAATTTAGCAGCGCCAAGTTTTTCTCTAATTAAAAAGTTATTTTATATTTAAATTAATTTTTTTAATTAAAAATTTTTTTCACTTAAATATATTTCACTATTTTGATCACATTGCAATTTTTAATGTTAGAAATAATAATAAATGAATTTTGTAATATAAATTTTTATTAATTGGCGCAATATTTTTATATCACTATTTTTGTAGGAAATTAAAGCAACTATTTTGTAAAACAGTGTTTTAGTTTAAATATGACAGTGTTTTTGTATTAAAATAACACTATTTTATATAAGTTTTTTTTTATAGCGAAAGGCGCTTGTGCGCGTGCACTTGGCGCCCTTTTTTCACTTTTTTTAAAAAAAGGTTAGGTTAGGTATTTAATAACAATAACATAAAAATACGCACGCGCATCGAATATGTTTAATATTTATCGTAGATATGTGTTGAGTAATAAGCTTATCCGCGCTCCGGGGGGCCCACCGCGACGGCCGCCTGCTCGCGCTAGCGTTTTCCCGCACGCGTACAAGCGGAAAGCACCGCGGGCGATTAGCTGATAAGTAGCCGCGGGAATGATGCTAGTAAGCGTATTCACGGGCATGCGCTCGCGCCAGCGTTTTTTGAGCACAGCTTCTTACGAGCTTATAGACGGTGCTCTATGCGTGCTTATGCTAGAAATAAGACGCTCGTTTAACGCTCGGCTATCATCCGATATTAATTTACGTTGGAATATTCTATGCACGCTAATAAAGAAGTAAAGGAGATAATAGAGAGGGGTAAAAGAAAAAATACTCTGTAATTTCAAAGTTGGAAAAAATTTTATGTTTATTGATAATAAATTTTACTTTTTTCGTAAAATTAACAATTGCGTTTTAAAATTATACGCGCAATTTCATTAAATCCTAGTGAAAGTAATTCTTCGAATACAATATTGAAATATACATCTAAAAATGTTAAATGCCTTATTTGCGTTTGTACATTGTGTTCAATTTCTTGAAAATTACCACTAACTATGAGTTTTATAATTTCACGATCTATGTAAGCTGATGGGAGTTTTAATTCTATCTCGTTCATTAAGTAATTGGCGCAGGTGTTGACGGTGTCGGTGAGGGAAACTAGCTGCGACAATCGAGCATCCTCACATCTTGTAATATTTTCCATGCCGAGAAAAGTTGCTTTCTGCATCACGATAGCGACACTGTGTGTTTTTCGTTTCTTCAAGGGCGGCTGCGCTTGCTCCTCCGTCTCTCCATTACTCGCGGATTGTTCCACATTTTCCTTGTAAGCCACTATCACAGCCCTCGTCCCGTAAGCAGTGGTGAAGCCGATGGAAATATTGTTGATGATAATCGGACTTGGTTTGGTTTTTTGATTCTCACTCAAGTACAGTCCCATCTGTTCCATGTTGAGTTGAAATTGCTGCCAGGTGTCGGTATGGAGACAAATTCCGTCCGCATAATTGCCCGTTAATTTAACAATTGGTGCGAAATAACCTTCGTTTGTTGCTTGCAATCCCACATGTAGCTTCTTAGTACACGATGAATTAAGGGCATACGTTGTCGGTAGTAATAAGTATCGCTGTTCGTTTCTTCTATCGATGTCGATCTTGTTGTCCGATTTGCTAATATCACAAACGTGTGTAGATTTAACAAAATCGGTTAGATTCTTTTGATCGCTAGAAACTTCTTTCGTGGCAACCATTGTTATCACTTTTTGAATAAAACTGAGAGAACACTAGTCACAACAATGTCGAATTCTTGTATCGTAGCAGAAATGAAGACTTCGTACGGGCAAACTCGAATGAAGGATTCGCATCTTCTCGCGCTGCTTATATATCGAAATATAAAGAAAAGTGGGAGAAAAGTTTGCATAGACAACTAAATAACAGGAAAAATCGTGATTTTTCATGTTCAATCTTGTTCAACTTGCTAAAAATTACGCGGAAAAACATCTAGAATCATCTAGAAATTAGATTCGTTACAAGGGAAAAATTTTCCTCTAAACTTTTTCTCTAAATACATTTACAATATGTTATAAAGCGTAAATAAATGTTTATCACCTGTGTAATAAATTTTTATAGATTGTATTGTAAAGAGATTATATTGTAAAAAATTTTATAAAGGAGTAATTTTCTAATTGACATAATCCCGTCTCTTCTACGAAAATTTTTAAAAACGTTTTTCGCAACAAAGCTTTTACTTTAGGATCGTTATAACAAAAGTAATAAAACTAAGTAAATAATGTAATAACGTAATAAAAAATAAAATATTTTTTTGTCTACTTTTTTCTTAAAAGAAATGAAAATCCGGGGATTTTTTTTCTTTTTTTGTCGGCGTTTTTTTGTATTCTTTAAACTAATCTAACTACCTAGAAAGGAAAAATTTTAAATCTTTCAACGGCGTTCCTTTTTGGAAAAAAGTGGGGTTATGCGTTTAAATAAATTCTCCGTGTCGAAGTAAAAAAGGTAATTTCGAGTTTGACATCATCCGAAGTAACGCGAGTCGTTCCGCGGAAAATAGCGATATCGCGTATTTCGTGAGTAAGTGACAAAAATGGCTGGACTTAAAAAGGTATTAGGCAAGTGCACAATTATAGGCTTAAATTTGTCACCTAGTTAAATAGTGAACGCTATTTATCAGCGTTATCGGACGAATCGTCGGAAATAAATTACTCAGTTTTTCGGGCATTTGCGTGTGCTAGTTCGAATACTATACTCGCTGTGCTATATAGGCTAGGTTATTTCGGCAATTATGCCGAGTTGTTATCATATCGCGGGTGAGATAATAGAAATGCGCGAGGCATTTGACCACGAGGAGGAGGATGCAGACGGCCTTATAGCCTTCCTGCTATCAAACCATCGAGGAAACCGCTTAAACGGTAAGCAAAATGTTTATATTTATATTGTACAATTGTAATGTAATCGAATACGCTAGACAGTGATTAATCAAAATTTTCAAAATCATAATTTGTAGATCGAAACACGACTGCGACTGATGAGCGAGAGACTCCCTCTCAGCTTCGAAAACGTCCGGCTGAAGAAGAGCTCGAAACAGGACCTTCGAGTAAGTTTCGCATAAAAATAAAATAAAAATATTAATCTTTATACAAATTCTATATTCAATATTGATAAAATATTAAATTTTAGGAAGAGCACGTTCCGATGAAAACGACAGCGAAGCTGATATCATGACATCACCAGGTAAGATACAAAATTTTAAAAAGAATAAAAATAACGTAGATGTAATTTTTATTTTATTTATAATTAAATTTTTCTTTTGCTTCGACATTGCAGAGAGGCGGTGGTGGTCAAAATGAAGAAGTGACTTCTGAAGAACGAGCAGCGCAACTCTGTAATAATTCTGTAATAAAGGAAGTAACTGACGAGGATGAGAATGAAGAGGAAGTCGTCGGTGAAGAACGCTGTAATCCCTCGTCGGAGACAGAAGATGGTGAAGAGAAGCCGGAGGTGGAAGAGGAGCAACAACGTCATGAGATCGGCGATATTAATTTTAATTACGTAGATTTATTGACGGAAAATATGCGACAATTTAGGAGGTTCGGCATAATCGGGAGAGAAGTGAGTTTCGCGATACGTCCGATACGCGAAGGTTCGAATATTTATCACGCATTAGAAAATGCGTTTCGTGAAATTCACGCGTATGCGTTAAATTTATGCGAACCGGGAGATTATGTGGGAATGTCTTTCCATTGGGCGAATTTATCTCAGGGCCTTGCAGGATTATTCTTTCGTCCGGCTAGAGATATGTCGTATGAGGATATTTGGAAACTCGTGAGTTCAGTAGCGCAGAGTGCTGGGGGGCTCGATATCGCGGAACACTTTAACATTCGTGTTTTTAATGTAACGGTTCCTTCGGGTCGCGGACGTGCTAAATTAACAAGCGAAGACGTTGTGAAGCGCTCAATAGTAACAATAAATAATTCCGACAATTTATGTTTTCCGCGCGCTCTCGTAGTAGCGCGACTTTACTGCGAACGCGGTAACTTACGTACGGGTGAGTTACATGAAAAATGGAATAATATAAGACACATGCAATCCCCGCTTCAACGTGAGTGCGCATTACAATTAACTAGGAACGCTGGTGTTACAATAACTGAAGAGGGATGTGGAATTCCGGAAATCGAGCGCTTTCAACGATATCTCGCAGTTGATAATATCGCAATTGTAGTTTATAATCAGTAATCATAATTCAGTACTTTCGGGCGCGGTAAGAAACCGATGTACGACGGAATTGCGCTACTTGCTTCTCTCGACCGTGAACCCTCGTTACGCTTAAATATAATATATTATGAGTGTTTACGTCATTATAACCCTATTGTAAATTTAAATGCCGCCGCGGGTTGTAGGAATTATTGCGAGCCGTGTAATATAGGTTATCGGAACGATAAAATGGGTCATCGCTGTCCAAATAAATGCCCGCGATGTTTCACTGTGCCGCCGTGTAAGCAGTCCGGAAGTATAAAATGCAACGCGTGTAATCGTGCATTTTTCGGTAAGGAGTGTTTCGAGCGTCATCGTAGCGTAAAATCGTACGACGGTAAATCATCTGAAAGTATCTGCAATGTCGTGCGATTTTGCGACGGATGCGGTCGCATCGTTAAATTTGGTGCGAGACACAAATGCGGTGTTTCTTATTGCAAATTATGCCGTTCACCAAAGTCTGAGAATCATTTGTGCTACATGCAATCTCTTCGATGTGATAATGGTTCCTCTACCAAACCGTCGTCTTCATCATCGGCAATGGCTCCGGCGACAGTTATGCGAAGCACAAAAGAGAGCACAGAATTTACGGTAAAGTGGCAAACGAGCGTGCATGCACGAGCAAGAAAGAGCGTGTAGCATTCGTATTTTACGATTTTGAAACGCGACAAGACGAGTCACTCGAAGGTACGTCGACCATAAAAAAACACGTTCCCACTCTTTGCGTGGCGCAACAAATTTGCGAAGCGTGCCCGAAAGAAAATAATTTGTCCGCGAGATGCCGATGGTGCGGGGTGCGAGAGTTCGTATTTCGACATGATCCTGTGAAACAATTTGTCGATTTTGCAACGCGTACGACAAAATACTTCAAGCAGATCATTTGCATAGCACATAATGCGAAAGCGTTCGACGCGCAATTTATTTTAAAGTATATTGTATATGAAAATCGTAATAACTTAGAACCTAAATTAATATTAAACGGTACAAAGGTCGTGGTGTTAACGGTAGGACATACGAAATTTATCGACAGTGTTAATTATATGCCGATGCGCTTATCCGAGTTACCGAAGGCTTTCGGATTACAGGATACGTTGGATAAAGGCATTTTTCCGCATTTGTTTAACACTGTCGAAAATCAGTCATATGTCGGCCCCTTGCTTGACGCGCATTATTATTCTCCGGAGACAATGAAATCGGAAGAGCGCAAACGCTTTCTTGTATGGCATGCTGATATGCGACAAAAAAACACCGTGTTCGATTTTCAACGTGAGATCATTCGCTATTGTCGTACCGACGTTGATATTCTTCGAGAAGCATGTATAGTGTCCAGAAAAATTTTTATTGATCGTGGAAATGTATGTCCGTTCGAAGAATGCACGACAATTGCTTCGACGTGCATGACTGTTTTTCGGAAAAACTTTTTGCAACAAAATACGATAGGCGTCATTCCAACTGGCGTATACAGAAAAGCAACCAATCATTCCCGTAAAGCTCTGCAGTGGTTGATATGGAAGGAACGTGAACTCGGACATTCTATAAACCACGCAGGGAGGGCGCGCGAATATCGTACAATCGACGGCACGCTCGTCGATGGATATTACGAAACGCCTGATACAGAGACGCCTCAACGTCATGTGCTACAATTTCACGGATGTTTTTGGCACGGATGCCCGTCTTGCTTTCCTATGAATCGCGATAGACCACTTTCTACATCGGATTGTAAGAATACGATTGACTCATGTTACGAGCGAACTCTCGCAATCTCGTGGAGACTTCGACAACGGAAATACTTTGTGATAGAAAAGTGGGAGTGCTCTTTCGATCGCGATATGCGAGATAATCGCGAAATGCGCGAATATCTCGAGAACCATCCGATGGTGGAAACGCCTCCGCTCGATCCGCGTGATGCATTTTTCGGTGGACGCACGGGGAATATTGTGACACGCTATGAGGTTACAGGTATGGAAAAAATACGATACGTGGACGTATGCTCCTTGTATGTTTTGAAGACAGGTGCTTTCCCGATCAGTCATCCTGATATTTATGTCGGCGAGGAATGTTCCGCATTAATCGGGAGGACACCGAATTATAATTTTAATATGATCGAAGGTCTCATACGGTGCAAAGTACTTCCACCGCGTGATTTATTTCATCCTGTACTCCCATATCGCGCGCAGGGAAAATTGCTTTTTGCATTATGTCGCAGTTGCTGTGAAACATTGTCACAATCGGCCTGTACGCATAACAATGCTAAGGAACGCGAATTCGAGGGTACGTGGGTGTCCTGCGAATTACGCAAGGCCGTCGAAAAGGGTTATCACGTGACGGCTGTAAGTGAGATTTGGCAATATAAAGTCAGTCAATTCGATCATACGACCCGTCAAGATGGATTGTTCGCCGAGTATATAAATACATCTTTGCAACTTAAATAAGAAGCCAGCGGGTGGTCGAGCGAATGCGGGGAAAACGACGACGATACTAAAGAAAGATATCTGCGGGAGTATGAGAAAACCGAAGGTATCGTTCTTGATAAACGTAACGTCGCGCGGAATCCCGGTTTACGTTCTGTCGCGAAACTGTACTTAAATTCTTTTTGGGGCAAATTTGGTCAGCGCTCCAATTTACCTAATACAGAGGTCGTGAGAACGCCGCAACGTTTTTTAGCCTTGCTGACAAGTGCCAAGCATGAAATAACCGACATATTACCCGTAAACGATGAGGTAATATATGTTTCATGGCAATTGCGACAAGAAGCTGTTGTTTCCTCCCCGCTGACTAATGTCGTGATAGCGGCGTATACGATGGCACAAGCTCGTTTAACGTTATATTCTTATCTAAAGCGATTAGATCGTCGCGTTTTGTATTATGATACGGATTCTTGTATTTACGTGAGCAGCGGTGACCCGAACGAGTATAAGCCATGTACGGGAAATTTTCTAGGCGATATGACCGATGAACTCGAGAGCTACGGGAGCGGCAGCTATATCGAGGCGTTCGTGTCCGGTGGTCCGAAATTTTATGTATATTGTTGCGTCCGCGCGTCGACTTCGATAATACTTGAACACGCGCGACACAAACGGCACTCGCGTACCGCGACGTAAATGATTAACACTCTTTTAAAAGAACAGAAGGAACTTTAATAATAACACAGAACACACAATTAAACAAGGAACACAGAACGGGTAATAACGGTAATCGTAATCTCAAATATGTCCGCCCGGAATGACATCCGTCGCGAGACTCAAGATGGCCGATCTTTCTCTCAAGATGTCCGCCGTCGTTTTACAACAACCCTTAGCGACGTGTTTGGAGATGATCTCTTAGAGACGGGAGCAACTTCAGGATTAACTACCACAGATGACTCGCAGGGACGCAACAATATGTTGTACGCGCACCAGACAGTCGAACGCACGAGTCATGTAAAGTTAAAGGCATAACCCTAAATTACGAAAATTCGCGGTTAGTCAATTTTAATAGTATTAGGAATTTATTGCTAACTAAAGAGAGAGAGTACGAGAAAATGAAGAGAACGAAGAAGAATTGGCTGGAACTTCAATAAATCTACGTTTTAGAGCAATTCGTCGCACAGCGTTTCATGAGATCGTAACACGGGACGAAACTAAAGTATGTGAGCCTGTATTACTAAAACATAGTTTATTGATAGTCGTTGTTCGCTGCCATACGGATATATAATAGAACGATAATTTTTCTCGACTCTCGTTTTTATCGATGTATATAACAGCGAATTTGCATATTTTCCGTCACATACGAAGTTTTGTACATTGCGAAATTATTATTTACATTTAAATATAAGTTTAATATTTAATAAAAATTTTTTATTTTAAATTATTTATATAAAAACATTTACTATTTTCCTATTCTTTCTTCCCTCGCCTAAGTGACGTTAAATGATAATAAAGCTCTAAAATAAAGCTCTAAAACCATCGTAATCGCTACCTGTACAGGCTTGCTTTTTACGACCCCTTCTATTCTCGTGACGTCTCCATCCTCGGCGGCCGCCATCTTGCCGATTCTTACACACGTGTTATTTTGCCGCGTTTTTCCCTCTCACTCAAAAACAATGCTCCTCATCCAATCAAACTGCCGGCCACTATAGGGAAGCCAATCAGAGCGCAGGGTCCCCTATGCCGGAGGACTACTCTCTACAAATACTACATCTAATCCTTATTCTAATAAGATTTCAGCTAGCCCAGCATACTAGGACCCTGACTGGAAATGTGAAGGACCCAGGTTCGAACCCCGAGTATTTCCACTCGCCCCGGAAAAAATAAAAAAATAAAAAAATTTTAAAAGGAAAACGGACTACTCTCTACAAATACTACATCTATTCCTTATTCTAGTAAGATTTCAGCTAGCCCAGCATACTAGGACCCTGTCTGGAAATGTGGAGGACCTAGGTTCGAACCCTGAGTATTTCCACTCACCCGGAAAAAAAAATTTAAAAGAAAAATAATTTTTTTTAATTTTAAAAATTTTAAAAATTTAAAAGGGAAATTGTCTCGTAGACGTCCCAGTGATGCCAGAATGCCCACGCTAGCAACACGCAACCGTAGTGGGAGGGATACGCACACAAACAAAAACCGTGTACATGTAATGCGCAGAGCGTTCTGCGTATCCCTCCCACTACGATTGCGTGTTGCTAGCGTGAGCATTCTGGCATCACTGAGACGTCCACGAGTCCTCTTTTTTTTCCATAGGCACCTGTGGTGGGCGTGGCCAGATAGACACACAGCAGGGGGTCGGGGACGGTGGTGGGGGTTTGTTGTGTCTAGCTATAGTGGCCCTTATACTACTCATTTATATAGTATAAAACATCCTTAATATCACCTATTCCGATTGTTTTTATTATATCTTCCCATTTTATTTTTTTAACTCCCAACAAATAAAGAACTATTATACATAAGTAACCACAAATAGCTGGATCACTTTTCTTTTGTACTTTCTTTGTATTCATAATGAGTCTATTTCCCCTGAAATAATTTTTCAATTCTATAAACGCATCTTCTGCCACAGAATCAAAATAATATATCTGATTTTTATTTTTGAAATAGCAAACCCAATAAAAAAAAAGATTAACAATACCACACTCATTTTTTCTAATGTTCTTAGGTAATTCATTTAAATTTAAATAGACGTTTCTAAAATTAGGTATTTCAAGTTTTTTTTACATATTGTTTTATATCATCGTCTGATAAAGCTTTTAATACTAAATTTTCAACTTCTTTTTTAGATAGGCTTAGTTCTGCACCTTTATTATTTTCCATTTGTCTAAATATTTTATTTGCATTTCTAATATATAATGATGGAAATAGTCCATAATAATTAGTATTTGTTTTTTTAACATGTTTTGAATTCAATTTAATTTTTTCACCTGTATCATAAAACCAAGCTTTCTTCAATTTTTATTTTTGATAAGAGGATAGGTTTAATTCCATTTAATAACGATATTTAAAGAGTGATGGCTGATATTTTGGTATGTTGAAAATTTCTTCACGTGGGACATCGAAATTATAATGTACAAATGGCATCATTTTATCTGCCTGAATTTTATCTACATAGATTAGTCTTTCGTCGCGTCCTTCGGATGTCTTATTATGTTTAATCTGTTCTTTTAATGTTTCATCCAGAAATTTGTTCTCTTTAACTGTTCTATATATATCCATACCCGAACTCATAAGATAGTATAAGCCAGCGAAAATCATTGGGAGAGTTGCTAACCAAGGAAAACCCCCTAAGTTCTCAATACACTTAGTCTTGCTTGACATCAATCCAGCTGTTTTATATGGATGATTTTGATCTTTATAATATTTTTTAATGTTCTTAGCTAATTGTGGATTCTTTTTATATATTTCCAATGCCCTTTTTAATAATGATAACAAATCTTTTTCACTCATGTATCCCATTCCTAATTTTGTTTTTAATTTCATGGCATTTGTAACAACCCACGCCCAAAATCTTTCCGGCTTACTAGCATCTGGTGATAATACTCTCATCCACGCTGCTTCTTGTAAAGTTTTATCTGATTTCTTTATTTCACTATAATCTACATTGGGGTTTGTGTAATAAAAAAGATCGTGTTGTTTGCAATGTTCATCTAAAAGATTTATTCCTTTCCACCCCTTTTTTAATCTCTCCTCAACATTCGTAAAAGGTCCACAAGCATTATATCCCAGTAAATGCATTTTTGGAATCTTTCCGGTTAGTTCATTTGAAAGTTTATTAATAAAACCACCCCCCTTTTTACTTCTTTTTCTAATTTTTGACTCACTCATTTCTTCCCATAAATATCTCAAAATATATTCCCATTTTGTATATTTATTTGAAGCTGGTCCTTTGCTAGGATTATTATCTCTATAAATTGCATTAATTTTATAAATTATATCTTTATACTTTTTTATAACATCTTCATTATAAATATCTTTGAAATTATATGGTACTTTTTTCTGTTAATAATTTAATTGAAGGATTAGTAAGTTGAGTTACTATTTTTATATGATTATCATCATAAAAAACAAGATTATCATTTTGTGCTACTCTTACAGCTTTATTCCCTATCATTAACCTATCATCATTGTCTCTGTCACGCCAGAATCCAAACTTTTCATCATAAAGATGGTTTTTATATTTATTCCATAAAGGACCTCCTTCTTCTTTAATCCTTGGTGACACTGGAAAAGATGATTTTTTAAGTAAATGGCTCGAGCTAATAAATGGTACCGCGTCCAAAGGGTGCTCAAAGGTCTCTTCAAATACTTCATCACTATCGTCAGTCTCTGTATAACCTTTAAGAATTTTTAATATTTCTTCAAGTTTAGTATCTTGATAAGGTTGTACATCTGTGGCGTCCTTCGGACTTAGCCTTTCAGGCGCTGATTTTAGACTCAAGTCCAGTTTATTAATCAATATGTTAATTTCTTTATTCGTTTCATCCAGTCTAGAAGTTATTGGTTTATTTTTTTCTTCTAAATCTATACTTTTTTTAGTATTGAAATTTCTTGCATTTTGAAATGTTTTTCTTAATTCATTTTGCTTCTTTTCTATTTCAGCCAGTTCTTGTGGAGTTGTACCTATTATTTCATATGTACTTTTAAATGATCTATTTCCAAAATTAAACCCCGTTCTCATGTTAAGAACCGGAGCTTTGCATTCAAGAACCGTAGGTTTGTTAAGTGGTTTTAACATCTTATGAGTACAGTCTATATTTAACATCTTATGAGTACAGTCTGTATTTAACATCTTATAAGTACAGTCTGTATTTAACGGTTCTGTATTTGACGACGACGACGGTGAAGCATTCGACAATTCTGAATCAGTATTTAACAGTTGTCCTTTGTCTGCAAAGGATACATTACGTAAATTTCTCCCCATTTATAATAATAATAATAATTCATTATCTTCTTGAAAGAAATTTTTATCATTTTTTGTTTTATCAATTCCCAAAAATCCATGTGGTTCTGACCAAGCTTTTTTACAGAACTTACAAAACTCTTTATAAGTTAATTCAGAAGCCAATTCTTTATGTATTTTTCTGAGATTATCTCCAAACTCATTAAAAATAAACCATAGATTTGAATTTTTTCTAATTATAGGGTTTATTTTAGTGTATTTATGATATAATCCGAGAATACTAATATTTTTGTGCCTTCCTTCACAATAATATCTTATTATTTTACTTTGATCTTTCAACATTCCATCAAAAATTACTAAACTATTCGATGCACATTCTTCTACTGGTAAAATTTTTTCCCAATTACTCTCAAAAAAATAATATCATATTTATCTTTTTCCAACTCTTTCTCTAATCCTACATAAGTAGGTTGGTCTATAGATGGACTATAAACATATAATTGCCTATATGGTAGCCATTTGTTTGCGATAAAGTTAGTAGATTAAAATGTTTTTCCACTACCCGATTCACCTAGAATTATATCACGTACTACATCTGGAAAGAATCCACCACTTCTTTTATATTTATCTATAAAATTTAAATGTTTCATTTTTAGGCGATGTTTAGACATTTATTAATAATAAATGGAAGAGTATTTTAAAAAACGAATGTATGTTCATCGAAAAAGTTATAAGTATTTTTTAAAATGTGAAATCGGTATATCACTTAGTAAAGAGATATTTGCGGCATCAAGTTTATCAGGTATTGGTGTTACACTATTATTTGCAATAAGTGCCATATCTGTTATAATTGAAATATTAGATAATGAATTCAAAACATCATTAAAATTAATGGATAGGCTTGAAGAATATAAATTATCATTTAATTTTTATTGTGAGTAATTACATTTATTTGAGGCTCAACAAATATCTGATAAAGGAATTCATTTACGTGAAAAAGATTTTATTAAAAATTTGAAATACTTTCCACGTGAAAAGTACTTAAAACAAATGAAGATAAATTTATTCGGTTATTCTTCAATGAAATAAATGACCGTTAGTAAAAACGATATTATTGATGAATTACACAAACCAGCAAGGAGAAATTATTCAAGAAGATCTACTATTACATTAGGAGTCGATGATCTTTGGCAGGCTGATCTTGTTGAAATGGATTCGGGTAATTTAAAGAGAATATCCAAAATTGATAAGGGATATAAGTATTTATTAAAAATTATTGATACTTTTTCTAAATTTTCTTGGGCAATCCCTGTTAAAAATAAAACTGGAGCAAGCGTATCCAAGGCAATGAGTATTTGTTTTCAAAACCTATCTCCACAGCATAAACCACCAAAAAATCTACAAACTGATAATGGGAAAGAATTTTATAATAAAGATTTTCAAAAACTCATGAAACAAAATGAAATTAATCATTATTCAACATATAGTGATAAAAAAGCTGCAATTGTTGAAAGATTTAATAGATCACTCAAAGAATTAATGTGGAAACAATTCAGTATACAAGGTAATTACAAATGGGTTGATATATTACCAAATTTGCTGAATATTTATAACAATAGAAAGCATAGAACTATAGGAATGACACCGTGTGAAGCGTCTGAAAAACTAAGTCCGAAGGATGCGTCCTTTGGACTTAAAACTAGTAAACTGCCTGAGAAGGCGTCTGAAAGACTAAGTCCGAAGGATGCGCCTGAAAGACACCTGAAGACGCGATTCAAAGTTGGTGATTATGTAAGGATTAATAAATTAAAGCATATGTTTAAAAAAGGATATACGCCTAATTGGTCAACTGAAATATTTGTAATAGATAAAGTTTTTAAAAACATACCTCCATATTATCATATTAAAGATATGAAAGATGAAGAGATTAAAGGAACTTTTTATGAACAAGAACTATAAAAAACTAAAATTTCATCTAACATCCATTTAGTTAAAAAAATATTAAAAAGAAAAGGAAATCAAGTTTATGTTAAATGGCTAGGCTTTGATAATACACATAACCAATGGATAAATAAAAAGGATCTAATCACTTCTCTTAAACAGACTTAATAAAAAATTTTTTAATAAATGGAAAGAAAATGTTCCTCGTGTCAAATCAATAAACCACATTCTGATTTTGTTAAAGCAAAAAAATTAAAATATGGAATCAATTGCATGTGCTATGAATGTAAGAAACTTCGAAATAAAAAAATTACTTATGATGTATGTTTAAAAGAAGTTTCAAAACGATGCATGACTAGACATTTTAAACTAGAATGGCATATGAAATTATAGAAACTTATTAATAAAATATTACGAGAAAATGATGAATTACATTTGCAACTCTTTCACAAATTTAAAACTCTGAAAAAAAAATTATATTGATAAAAATTTTTCCCATAATAAATGGAGTCATTATTCGAACAATTTCCTTTTCATGAAATTATTTTTTCTCAACCAAGAAAAAGGAAAGATGGGATTATAAATAAATCAAAAGATTTTAAAGAATTACCAAACAATTATTGTGATGAAGAAGAAGAAGTAAAAGTTGTTAGAGCTAAAGGTGTATGGAATAACATGCTTATTGATTATACATTCTACTCAGATATAAATAGTTATGATTTAAGTATATTTCTTGAAAGAACTAAATCATACGTAGAAGATAAAATACGAACTGGATTTAGAAAACATACAGCTGTAACAGTAAAATTAGTTGCAATAGTGCAATATCATGTATTGGATTTATGTGGTAATGTAATTGACTTACATACACATTATTTTCATAGTAATATTGAGCATATTTTATCTGAGGATGTAATATCTGATATAATAAAAATTATACATAATAACATTTTAAATAAATTTGCTAGCTTTAATGCAAAAAAACACCAAGTTTGTGTTTGATAGAGTTATTCAACTTGATTTACAGTCCGATAAATATACCCCTCTTCGAGGTGGAACTTATGTTAAATTACCCAATTATATTATAGCAAAAAGATGCTGCATTAATGTTAACAATAGAAAAACTAAAATTAAATTTAAATGCGAGAAGCAAGAAAATCTTAGATGCTTTGAGTATGCAATAGAAAGTATACTTAATCCTGCTAATGATAATAAAGAAAGACCTTCCAATTATAATATATCGAAGTATGAAATGTTAAATATGAATTATCCTGTACAAATTATAAAAGAAAATACGAAAAAATATGAAAATTTTTAAAATATAGCTATAAATGTTTATCGAGTAGACGAGAATAATGACAAGTTTACTATTGGTCAAGCTATTATAAGTGATAATTATAAAGATAGAAAATGTATAAATCTTTTAATATACAAAGAGCATGTAGTTGGAATAAAAAATATGAGTGCTTTATTAAAAGGACAAATAACAAAACAACACAGAAAGCGGTACATATGTGAAAAATGCAACGATTCGTTTGAAAAAGAAGAAAAGTATAATGATCATGTTGCTCTGTGTATATATGAAAAACAAAAAATAACAATGCCCACTAAATTAAATAGACAATATTTTTCCATAGGTGCAAAGCAATATCATCCATATACAATTAGTTCAGATTTTGAAGCAACATTACAAAAATCAATTATGAAAAATGTCATTCATGAACATAAGCCGAATAGTTTCTGCTTTGATACAATAGACGAAACACAATTAATAAATAATGGGAGTGTTGAACAGTTAATGAATGAATTTAACAATCTTATCGTTAAATATGCAAGAAGATATTATGAACTTAGAAAAGTAAAAAAACCAATAGCAATGACAAAAGAAGATATTGACAATTTCAGAAAAGCTAAAAAATGCCATATTTGTAATGGTACATTTAATGAAAAATTAATAAAAGTAAGAGATCATGATCACTACACAGGGCGTTATCGTGGGGCAGCTCATGACAGCTGCAACTTAAAACTAAAATTACCAAGTTTTGTACCAATATTATTCCATAATTTGAAATATGATTCTAAATTATTTCTAAGATGGATTTTGAAACTAGGAGCTAAATACGAAAACGGGCAGAAAAATAAGAAAGCTCTAAATATAATGCCAAACACAAAAGAAAATTATGTTACAATTTCTATAAAAAATGTAGTTGTTGATCAATATGAACAACAGTATGACATATCAATATCCCAGATAACCAAGCGTGATTAATCATATTTAGCAAACTAATGCACTGCATGTGTTGTTATATGTTTGTTGTATATTTGCTAACATCGAAATAGAACGCGTTACTGAATACAGCAACATTAAAGCTTATCCAAGCAATCAGTTGACGAAATTTCGAAAGCAAACGATCAGCGATATACATATATAATGTTATCAGCAACATGACAATAACTGATGATTTATCATTTCATCTAGAGCATCATGACGACAACATGACGGCAACAATACAAATATAATGATTATCATTCTTTGTCGCGCATATGTCTTCGAGCTATAAAGTTTTTTAATTATAGCTTGTTGTCAACAAAGTATCAACAATATGAAATTGTTATATGATTACGATAATTTTTCAACAAAAAATATATAGTTCTTCAGATTTAATATATACAAATAGAATATTTATTTTTAATTACACTTGCAAAATATATATGTGATTTATACTATTTGTATGAAGTATAATAATAATAATAATAATAATAATAGAATAATAGCGTTTTTGGATGAACGAGTTAACCCAACCCGGTTCAATTAATCACTATATTTTACTATGAATTCAAGCTTTTTATTGGCAGAGACGATACAACGTCATTAATCGCTTTAAGAACGATTAAACCAGCTACATTCGAAAACGCTATAAGATGTTTAGGGCCCGTTCCACTTAATAACCGCAACGCTCACGGTATCATTTCATCTTTGTTGTTCACCGAAAGTTAAACAAAGACAGATGATAGCGAGGGGGGGATTTAAGGCGGGAGGAGGCACGAACCAAGCATCCATCTCTTCCGTGGCAGCGGCACTGTCGTATCTGTGTAGGGCGTTTACACACTTCCTCAGCCCGACAAATAATTGTTAGAAAACAACATTTGCGGGTCTGAAAAAATATGCGAGGTACAAGTGGCTGAATCGGGAATCGAACCCGAGTCTTTCGCTTTCCGGGCAACTGCTCTTACCACTGAGCTATTCAGACCTCACACCTTACGCCACTTTAACACAGTACATACGACTCCAGAGCAATGTTGGAATCTCGCTCCATGGATGCAGTGCCGACTGCCACGGAGAGACGAAATCCCCAGCACGTCTCCAGAGCGGTCCAAATCATAACGATTGAAAATTGGCGCCCGTAGCCGCTCAGCGATGAGTCTTGACTCGTCACCAGTATGAATGGAAGCCTCCTCGAGTAGTCGTCCATCCTAAACCACTACGCCTAAGTAGCCCCCTCTTCTGCTCCCAATTAATAATACGATCTTCCACCGTCACCACCTGGTGGATCTAGTGGACAGATTACCAGCACTTACGCTGGCACAGATGTACACCGCAGAGTGAAGCGAGGGGGGGATTTAAGGCGGGAGGAGGTACGAACCAAGCATCCATCTCTTCCGTGGCAGCGGCACTGTCGTATCTGTGTAGGGCGTTTACACACTTCCTCAGCCCGACAAATAATTGTTAGAAAACAACATTTGCGGGTCTGAAAAAATATTCGAGCGTTGCGTTAAATGGAACACGCCTTTAGTGAGATATCAGTAGAGTCTAGTGACTCCTTCAGATGGCACTGGCATCACGATAACGCGTGATCGCCGATCTTATATGAGAATCTTGATTCGATTCAAGGGGTATATTAGTCGTTGGCGGGAAAGCGGATAGCGGATGTATAAGGAGTAAGAGTAAGCAGTCGTCGTTTGGTCGTACATGTTCCAAAATTGAGACCCTGGTCGGCCATAATGCATTCCTCCTGTGCTCTTTTATTTCTTTGTTCTCTTTTTTGTCTCGACGACAAAAAGTGTCTGACGCAATAACTTAACAGGTGAAAATTTTTAACAATATTAATACCTATAACTTCGAATTTTTGGATTTGAAAAGATATCACGACTTAATTTTTACTGCAGATTTAGTTGACTGATAATGCATTCTTTCATAAACACTTTAGTAAGTTATATTTATTAACAACAACTGTGTATCCTTTGTAACCGTCATTTTTTTTGTTAATTATTTAAGTAATAATTATTTGATTATTCGGCGGGCGGTTCTTCGGTGCCCACGGCACACCTTGGCGCGTATCTCGAATATCGATCCCGATATCCCGAAAAAGTCAATATATCACCAAATAACCGAGTTGGGCGCCAGGTACGGCAGGCCGCACCATTCACGATAATAGTAACACTAAGAGACAATTGCGAGATCGATAATTAACGCGACGGCAAAATTCCGCGGCTATTCAATTTACTCAAAATGGTAGAGGGGGTGGTTCGGGGGGAAACGGAAGAGATCTTGAGAATCGAGAACACGGGAGCAAAAATGAGCATTCGATAAAAATAAAGATAACAATAATAATATATTAAGTGAAACAAGAGTATAGAGCAGTTCGCAGAAGTAATAACCGTGGGCGACAATGGTTATTCTACAGGCCAATAAAATATATTATTTCCGCCAAGATCGGCACGACCGTGCGCAACAGTATTAAATTACCGGGCGACTTACGCGCTTTAACTCGACTTTTCGGCCGCGAGGATTTCCGCCGTACGAGACTTAATTAGGCCGCGACAACTAAAGAAATCTCCCGTATGCGCCGATAACTACTTTACGCACGCCCGTGAATCCGCTTCAATACAATATAAATTTCTCGGTGATACGACTCGAATAGGTCGTTTAACGCATCTCGTGATGCTGGAATGTGCCTCAATAATAATAACGACGACCTTTGCTTGAAATACGCCACGTATATTACTCGGATGACTCGCGAAAACTAACGACGGGGTCACAAACACCCGATAGATACTCTGCTCGATATCGGAGAATTACGCCTTCTCCTTACTCTAATTACGCATAACGTGTACAAGATAAATGCTAACAATACTCAAAAAGAATACGAAAACTATCGGTGACGACTGTGGTGTACGAGTCGTACGACGCAATACTTTACGCGATCCGGAATATCGATCGCGCGAGCGTGAAAATCCCGATACTTTACAACATGTAATAATTACAGACGCGAAACTAACATTAATGACTGTCGGCGGCGGCGAAATGAATGGAGAGAGCTTAATTTCTATAATCCGGATGAGCGACGTGTGCCCGTCGGCCGTGCCACTTAATCTAACAAAAGATTCACCAAGTTAATTCACAAAAACGCGTGGCTCGACAACTATTAAAGGCGCGACTCATCCGTATTAATTACCTACAAATAAACGGCAACAAAATCGGCTGACGACACTCGTCCCACCGGCAGGAAGTTCTCGAATCTCCTTCCTGCTCGAAATTTTGGATACGCTCGAAGAGGCCTGCGTCCTTCTCGCTATCTCGCCGAACAGTGCCGAGCGAGAGTCCTGCAGGAGACACGCCGGCGCGATAAATCGCTATCGTGCCACCTGTGGCGCTTTCGCGTTGCGCAGAGCCGTCCTGCGGTCCTCGCGATCCTTGTTGTCATCACGGCCGTGTTGGTGGGTTCATCGCCCCGGAGTTCCCAAGATTTTCTGCTTTTTGGCTTAAAGGTGCGGGCTTACGGCTGCGCCCGATCGGCTCTCTTTCCTATCTGGTTGGATAGGTTCCGGATTGAGAGTCCGCTCGCCGCTCCGTCCTTGAGACTCCCTCGCTTCGTGCGGGTGGAGTGGCCGCCCCTTTGGCCGGATTATTCCGGCCCTCCGCGCTCCTTTCCTGCCATAAGAAATATAAATTTATGGGCAGCGATGTTTGTCAGCCATATAAAATGTTTTTAATATTAGACAACTACGACCTGACGTCTCCTGTTTCCCGGGTGTCCTGGACTGCCGCTCTCGGCCGTCGCTCTTCTCTCTTCCTTTCCTTCCGCCGGATGGGATCCCGCCGCTCGATCTCGTGCCGACAACCAAATCGCGGGCTCATCTCGAGCTTACATTTGCGATAACTATTATTACAAAAGTCAGATCTCGTCGATCTGACGATTGGGCCGCTCTCTCCCTAAATAGAGAGGACGCAGCCCCCCGAAAAACCGCCCCCGATCGGGTCATTCGACCCTTGCGACGGACGTCCCAAAAACGTCACGTCACACCTTATAGATATTTATGTGGCTTTGTTATCCAAAATGATAGTCTTACATTCGTTCTATATATTTACATTTATTTGTTCTATTCATTCGATTTCTGTAACATTATTGTGTTAGATTTCAATTATTCAATCGGATTCTACATATTATAAGCTGCGATTGCTCTTTGCTGGTTACTTATTATATTTGTACTCTTTGTGTGTGTTACAGATAGCGATAGGACTTCTACAGTCATATTTGAAATTGGTTCATGTGTATGTACATAGCTTACATAAAGTGACCGTGGTGTGTTCTTTTGACAGAGGCAATAGTGGCATGCTGCATAATGTAAGTCGGTTTCGTTATCCTATTACAATTTATTTAATTGTGTTTAATTATTTGCATTTTTCGGTACACAGTACTACATTCAAAGTTTTATAATCTTTCAAGTTTTGAATTTTAACATGGCCAAAATGAATCTTTTTAAAACCAGAAATCGTAAAATTTCATATAGTCGAAAACCAATGTTTAAATTATTATCACGTCAACGTAAACGTATATTAAACTTGTTACGGCAAAACAATCAAAGGAATTATAACGTACGACTAGATAATCCACTGATAGATACTGTAAATGATCCTCAAAGTAATATAGTCTCAGCATTTCATTGTTCTGTCGACCAACTGTCTCATGTCAGTGAGCAATGTAGTGAACTTTCTTCTTCCGGTCCAATGGATGTCAATAACTGCAGTTTCCTCAATCTTGAAGAAAACATTTCATCTGCTAATGAAAGTTTGAATTGCAATTCAAGTGTAGGAGTAAATACTTGTGAAAAAGTAAACACTTTATATGATTTTCAAGAATCTCTTGCAGCATCTTTTGTACAAGGAAATCTTACACATATACAAGAGAATCTAATTTTAACGACATTGCGATCACTGTCATATCTATCGTATCTTCCCAAAGATTCACGAACATTATTAAACACTCCGCGTAAAGGCCCTATTATATCTAAAATTAACCCTGGAGAATATTTGCATATAGGATTTTCGAGAGCTCTTATTAGAATTCTGCAAAAAACACCATCGAACTTGATCCCAGATGTTCTAAAAGTAGATTGGAATACTGACGGTGCCAGGTTGAATAAGTCTGGTAATATTCAAATTTTGTCAATTCAATGTTCTATATCTAACATCGCTAATTCTAAACCTGAAATTGTAGGAGTCTATAAAGAACCAGATAGCATTAATCTTTTTCTTGATCAGTTCATTGATGACGTACTTCAAGTTATTGACAGAGGTGTTTCATTTCTTCAGAAACAAATCCCAGTCAAAATACGAGCCTTCATTGCAGATGCACCTGCACGTTCTTGGATATTAAATCATTTTGGACATATTTCCAGTAATCCTTGTTCCAAATGTAAAGTTATTGGTATTCGATATGAGGACCAAATGGTCTTCTTGGGCACAAATCATCGTTTACGAACGGATGATGAATATGCTCAGCTCAATGATGAAGATCATCACAAGGGACCGAGTCCGCTAATTCGTTTACCAATGGGTATGGTTTCACAAGTTCCTTTTGAGTATATGCATTTGATTTGTATAGGTGTTGTCAAAAAATTGTTAACTGCGTGGATTATTGGGAAGTACGGAAAAAAATGAAATTCTCTGGTCAAAACCAACACTTGATTTCAAAAAGACTTCAACATCTTGCATGGTATTGCCCACGAGAGTTTGCAAGAAAGCCAAGATCGCTGGCTGATTATAAAGATTATAAAGCTACTGAAGGTCGTCAGTTTATTTTGTATACCGGACTAATAGTTTTACAAGCTATTATGGAAGAACAAGGTTATATGCATTTTTTACTTTTGCACGCGGCAATACGTGCATTGTGTTGCTCACCAATTTCACAAACATTGTTGCTTTTTGCAAAGCTCGCATTGGATAAGTTTGTAAAGAAATGTCCTCAATTTTATAAACACACTTTCCTCTCGTACAATGTTCATGCATTACCACATTTAGTAAAAGATGTTGAACTATTAGGTCCTCTGGATTCCTTTTCAGCTTTCCCTTACGAAAATAATATGACGTTCTTTCGAAAATATTATAGAAAACCTCACCGTCCTCTGCAACAATTTTTCTATAGGCAATCTGAGAAAGAAAAACGAGAGAAATTGAAACCTTTAACTGATGTTGATACAATTAAAGTTTTTGGAAGACATAATGAAGGTCCTTTGCCTTTGGAATTTTCAGTGCATAATTTTCAATATAAAAAGCTGCAGAGTAAATGCATCTTTATAAATGTTGATTCCTTGAGCGATAGATGCTGTGTTCTTCGTGATTCGTCCATATGCATTGTACACAATATTTTTGAACTGCATAATTCACATTATTTGATAATTACAAAATTTGAAATCGTCGAAGATTGTTATGATGTCGGTGTCCCCTCTTCGTCAATCGGTATTTTTAAATGTTCCGCATTATGTAACAATTTTAATGTTGTATCTACTAATGAAATGAAGGCCAAATGTTATTTAATGCCATGCTGGAAAGTTAACAACGATGAGGATTCAGATTCCAGTATTAATGAGACTGATGAGCCTATCGCTGGAAAATATATTGTTTTCATTCTTTTGTAATCACACACACACACGCACATACACACACACACACACACACACTGTTATATTCTTCAGGTTTCAATCTGTGTGTCAGTGATGCCAGAAACGGGTCCCGCGGGTCACGGCTCAGCAATGGAAGGAGTAACGCACCAAGCGCAAATCGCGTACATGTGCCACATGTACGCGGTTCGCGCCTGTGTGCGTTACCCCTTCCATTGCTGAGCCGTGACCCGCGGGACCCGTTTCTGGCATCACTGCTGTGTGTCATCATGTAATATGATGCATTTTGATGTATTAATATAGGCATCTTTTCATGCTGTTTGTTGTATGCAAAGCTTAAAATAAGTTGAGTATTATTGTTTTTAAATTAATATATGTTAAGCAATAACGGTTTAATTAGGAGCCTAGCACTGTTAGCAATGCGCAAAATTTTTTTCTTTCAAGGTGATTTTTATTTAGTCGTACGTTTCGGCTCTACGAGTTTTGGGCCATCCTCAGCAAGAATATGTGTTATGCCTGTGTCTATCTGTGACTCTCAGCATTACTCTCGACGGGTAATAGTGAGCCTCTTTGTTTTTAAATTGTTTTTTTGTAAAACAAATTTGCTTGAATGTACAATATTTATTTCTATGAACCCTAACATTTCATGTACTTTTTTGAGTTAATTTTAGTTGTATATATGATTTTTTAAATATTTTAGTTATTAAGGTAATATATTTATCGTACAACTAACTTTTTAAGCATATTGATTGGCTGCAAAATAGAAAATTTTTTGAGTCTAGAAATTAGTTAATCAATGAGCTTAAAAAGTTTGTCGTATGACAAATTTAATCTTAAAGTATAACATATTAATATATATTAATATATTATTGTTAGAATGGAAGCTGAGAATAGAAAGATCGTCATTAAAAAAAAAATGTCAACAGCTTGGCCGTACTAATTGAACTAACTGAATACACATCGAACAGGACAGTCAAAACGGTAAATATATATTAGGTCTACCGGAAAGTTCTGTCCGTTTTTGGAATAAAACAAAATACAAATTTTTATTACCGTCAATAAACTTTATTAAATAATGTAATTGCCATTATTATTAATGATTTCTTGCCAGCGTGAGGGCAATTTGTATATCCCATTTTCGAAAAATGTTTTATCTTTTGATGCGAAAAATTGAACCAGTGCTTGTTTGATATCTTCTTCATTTTTGAATTTTTTGCCCCTCAAAAAATTTTGTAAGGACAAAAACAAGTGATAGTCGGAGGGTGCTAAGTCCGGGGAATATGGTGGATGCGACAGAATTTCCCAGCCTAGTTTTGCAATTTTTTGACGAGTACCCAAAGCAGCATGTGGCCTGGCATTATCATGATGCAGTATGATGTTCTTCCTATTGAACATCGCCGGCCTCTTTTCTTGAACTGCTGTATTTAAATTATCCAGTTGCTGACAATACTTTTCCGAATAATGGCAATTACATTATTTAATAAAGTTTATTGACGGTAATAAAAATTTGTATTTTGTTTTATTCCAAAAACGGACAGAACTTTCCGGTAGACCTTATATATATCTTGTTATATATTTCTTTTAAAATGTCATTTACCATAAAATATATCATTTCTTGCAATTTATCTGAAATTAAAGTATTATTTTTTAATAAGAATACTTTTATACAACTTTTACTGTGTTGAACACATATTTGCATATTTGCTATTTAAAATAATAATTTAGCTGTTTAAATTTGTAAGTAACATTTAAATAATGAAAATTTTTATTTGTAGCTTAGGTCATCCTTCTCGTCAGATTGTACGATCTAAAAAATACATGACTACTTCATCATCAGATAAAGATCAAGTTAAAACAAGTCGCACAGATCAGTGTGATCGATCTGACCAGACTATCAACATTGAAAAGGATATTAGTGAAATAAGAGATGCATTAAACATTAATAAGGAAAATGAAGTTGCCAATATTCTCACTGAACATGCTTCTCCTCTCATGATTAATAATCCTTCATTCCAATTAATGAATCCAGTTGCACAGCTGTATAATCCGCTAAATATTATCACTGAAGCTTGTGAACAGTATTCAGTACCCCAAAAGACGTATACTGAATTGTTACCATCGAATTCTACATCAGGTTTCAATGTATATACGAGTGAGAGTACATCTTTTCCTCATTCCACCTCAAGTCCACATGTGTACGAGTCTCGTAATGGAAGAATTTCTTACGAAAAGTCTTTTGGAACTGCTTCGTTCTGTGAATCTGTAGCTCCGCGAAATGTAGCACATCAAAACCAGGTAACATGTAGGATAATATCTTTATAGGCAGATCAAGTAAAATTCAGATTTGCTCAAGAAGTTAAATGTCTTATGTTGTAATGATAACTATTAATTAACAGGAGTCTACTCGATTAATATCTACTTACATTCACTCAGAAAAAAACAAATCTGGTCAGAGCGATGAAAATAAATCACGAGATCAAGAAATAAGGTACGTATCCATGGCACATATATTTGGAACATGCAGTTATACGTGTATATATATATATATATATATATATATATATATATATATATATATATATATATACACGACCTTGTCGCAAATTTTCATTATCATATTTGTAATCAGCGTTAAAAAATACAAAAAATAGTGTAGTTTCAAAAAAATCGGAGGGTTCACCTATTCGGAACTTTATCCAAAAACTGTGACAAACAGCAAGTTCTCGAAGGTTCGAAATCAGAAGAACTTGTTATTCACATCGGCAGAGCGCGAGTTTCCGCGGTCGGTCGATTTAGTCTGCCTACGACAACGATTCGAGCCGGTCGAAATACATCGACTTTTCGCATTCGCATTTCGCTTATTCTCGCTCGTGTCGCGTACGCAGTAGGCTTACTCGTCTCATATTCGGTCCGAATTGTCTCGCATAATATCGCATTCATATTCTCGCGGCGAGCAATTTGGTCACATCTCAATTCGTGTTCTTTCATTATTTAGTGCTCAGATATTGTGAATGTTAATTCTGTGGAGTCCGAGAGTCGACGCTCGTTAACCGCATCGCGAATGTCCTCTGCCTAGCGCCAAATTCCATCCGGCGTTCGCGTGCAAGATTTCCGCTCTCGCGAGAGTTTCTAGCAAGAAGCTCTTAATCAAGATTTCCGAACCGCGAAAAAGGGCAGTCATTAACAGGGCATTTGAAGATATCCGTCGGATTCGCGGAACACGTGACGTCGCTCGCTCCTCTTATTCTAAATAAACGAATAGTTAAAACAATCTGCACTCGAGTCTTTTCTCAATCTCCTTATCCTCCAGCGGATCTACGGATTCGCGTTACACACCGCTTCTCGCTCATCTCTGAGCGTTTCTCAAGATTCGGGCGATCTCGTCGAGATCGACTCCCGAACAGACTTGAATGAATATCTTCAGTGAGTAAATACTTAAAAATAATTATGTGAAATATTTTTATTTAATATTTAATGTCATTTGAAGTCTGTTTCCTCTAATCAAAGAACGCGAAATTGTCGGGGGAATTTTGTAATAAATTTCTAAGAATTTAATTTTACAAATTAAAGTGAGCATATTTTTAAAAAATATGTAAAGTAATTACACTCTATGTTTGCAGAACTTTGAATAATAAGTTGGACAAATTGTTACGCAAACGAATGAATAGCATGCCTTTCAAACCACCTTCATTTCCATTACAATCAGTTCAACAAATTATAGATTTTAACAATATCTCGCAAGAAGAATACGAAAATGCGGTAAATTTTCCATAAAAAGTGATAAGCATGGAACTATAGTAGTGACAAAACGAATATAAAATAATTTGAAATAAAAATTGATATTGCTCTATTGCAGGTCGAGTATCTACATTTTGTAGGCGGTTTCACTCTACATGATGCGATAAAGTATTGCATGAAGGAAGCGATGACTGATGACACAATTCGACATTACTCGGCTTGGGGAGAGCGCGGAAATCTCCCATTGTTTGATACCAAATTAATTAAAGTAATATATAGTAAGTTACTTTGGCTTGTTAAATATATTACATGTATATTATTAAATTGTTATACAAATAAATTGCGATTTAATTGCCTGTAATTGCTGTAATTAATCTTTTGAAGCATACATTTTAGTTTTAAATAAAGTTATTAAATATAATTATTATATTTTTAAGTATATAGTTTATATACTAAGATATTGTTATTTATTTTTCAAATTCAGTTTTTTAAAGAATTTACTGTGCTAGTACATTATAAATACGTTATAAAAGTAAACATAAAGTAAGTTTAATGTACAAGTGTATTTTATAAACATTTAATATAAATTATATATATATATTAAAATGTACATATGATGTCTATAATGTACTTGCATAAGTAAATTCTTTAAAAAAATGAATTTAAAGAATTAATAACAATATTATTATATAAACTGTATACTAAAAAACTATATTAAATAATTATATTTAAAAATAAAATATGTTGTAAAAAATTAATTAGTGTATATCATTAAATCGCTATTTATGGACACATACACCCATACAATATTTGCAAGAAGTTATTTTGCCTGAAATATGTAGAACGACTCGTTTTATTCAAGAAGTTGTGAATTGAATCATTGTTTTTTTTTTATTTATAGATGCTGTATGTAAAAATTCGCATTTCGAAAAACCGTTGCGAGATGATTTTTTTCGAGAGATGGGGGAGGCAGTACGTTTTGGAAAACAAAGACATCGAAATGTAATGAAAAGAATAAATGAAGGAGGAACAGGAAGACGCCGGCAATTGCGACGCGAGGCAGATAACCATTTACTTGGCG
Organism: Formica aquilonia x Formica polyctena; assembly: GCA_907163055.1. Taxonomy (NCBI): domain Eukaryota; kingdom Metazoa; phylum Arthropoda; class Insecta; order Hymenoptera; family Formicidae; genus Formica; species Formica aquilonia x Formica polyctena. The sequence continues at coordinate 104,787 of CAJQTV010000277.1, forward strand.
AGCTACATGATGATGCACATAATGCAGTCGACATAGATTATGCGGATGATGGCAATCATGAAAGCAACTAAGAGATTTATATAATATATAATTATTAATTTAATTCGATATAGAATATAGAGTTCTGTTTTGTTTATGTTTGGTTTATAACATTTCTGTTTATATTTGACATTTTGTTTATATTATAATGTACAACAGTGCTGGGATTTACTTGCAACTTTCGCCCGGATTTTTTGACTCATGCCTACTGCTCCCCTCTTACTGCTCGGGTCTTAGCAACGCAGCGCCGAACGCTCGTAATTAAGGAGCGCGTCACTTAGTCTCAGGAATGTGCGTATCAATGTAATAGCGCAATACTCTAGTAGCAAAAGTTCTCACTAAAATTTTCTATTTAATATTTTATTTTGTATTAATAATAGGATAATAATTATTTTTATTATTAGTACAAAGTAAAATATCAAATTTTAATGAGAACTTTTACTATTAGAATATTGCGCTATTACATTTGTGATACGCACGTTCCTGAGACTAAGTGACGCGATCCTTAGTTACGAGAGTCCGGCGCTGCGTTGTTAAGACCCGAGCAGTAAGAAAGGAGCAGTAGGCATGAGTCAAGAAATCCGGCCGAAAGTTGCAAGTAAATCCCAGCATTGATGTACAACGTTAGAAATGTGCAGTATTTAAAATGTATTAGTATAATACATAATATATAAATGTACAAATAATAAGTTTATACGTTTTGTTTGGTTTACATTGACATTTTGTTTATATAATAAATACAGATTTAAAAATGTGCAATATTTAAAATATATAATAAGTATAATACAATATATATTAATAATAAGTATAATGCAATATAATTTTGTAATAAAACTTTAAATAATAAAATTATAATTAAAACTGCATATGCTTTGCTTTGTGTTTCATGACATCTATCCATATGTAAAAATAAAATTTATAAGTAAAAACAAAAATATATATATATATATATATATATATATATATATATATATATATATATATATATTGAGACGACTTTTCCTGCCGTCTCGCGGCTGAGCGATAAACGCCGACTCGTTCTCTCCGTCGCGCGGGTGTAAATTGTGCCGACGAACAGGAGCTAATTCGCCGAACGGGAGATGCGGAATGGTCGTTGACAAAAACGGGAAAACGGAGAAAAAGATCCACGCGCCAGGCGGGAACGGGATGTTAGGAGTTCCGCGCGTACCGTGACGATATTCGAGAGATAATCGCGAGAATCGAACTTGGGCGCCAGATACGATCTTTCACGTATCAATTCGCGAAACACGAAATAAGCGCGAAATAAACGCGAAATAAATTTGTCGGAATTCGCCACGGGCTGACTAGCTCGCCTAACGGTAGAGGGGCAGGGCGAGTGTTGTTCTAACGCGATCATTTATGCAAGAGGCGACAATTACGGAAACGACAAACACAACTGAAAAGAAACTCGCCAAATAAACAAGGAAATTAACAGATTTATTATAATAGCGGGAGCCGCAGCTCCTCGAGAATAGTAATGATAAACCGCGCGGATATACGGCTTCGGTAAAAGAAACGCGGCTGCGAGACTGGGTGTTAGACGCGGGGCGCGAAACCCCGGAGTGCGTACGCCGAGACCGACCCGTTATATCGGCCGGAATGTTCGCTCAGCTGGAATTACGCCTCGCACTGCGACGAAATTGGTTATTGCGTTCTTCTATAATTCGGGCGCAAGTCCGAATCAATTCTCGATATCACCTCGCCAACGGCGACCTTATCGCCCGCTATTACCGCTAAATTATTACTACGCAACTTAAGATTAACAGGCAACTAATACAACGCGGACATGCTTCGATTTCGGGCAGACCTGTTACGCAGAATCGAATGCTTGGCACACAAACGCACGCAATTCATGCAAGAATCGCGAGGAAACTCTCACAAAACGCGCTCACAATTTCGAGACGCGGTGCTTTACAACCGACATAATACGTCGAATTTACGCGATTCACACTCTCACGTAACCCGTACAATAATCGTGAAGGAAAGTTGCACCGGACGTGCACTCAAAGTTTAGACGCGAAGATTCACAAACGAAAGACAAAAGTAATATAACAAATTGACGCGAATCACACTCACACTCAAACGACCGACATACAGCACGAACGAGACTTAAACGCTAGACGTGCGAGAACCAACGCAAATTTAATCTACGGAATCCGAATCTCCAGAGAGACGACACACGGTTCATTAAAAACGCGAGATAATGTCTCGATCCGCGGAAACCGGTACTTTCGAGGCTCCGGGGCTCGAATCGCTTGACGACGTGGCCGTGACGCGGAAATCTACACTACAGAATCGGGCTTAGCCAGTACACCAAAGTACGAATTCACGGCGACGACGACAGAACGAGACGATTTCCGGGCGCGATCGCGCGTGGCTAATTTGGCAGAGGATAACCTCACCGGTACTTTTCCTCTCGGGGTGGTCGTCCGGGGTCGGCGACGCTGACGTCCTCTCGTCCGGACTTCTCCGCTGGTAGCCGGAATCCTCTCCTTCCGCTCTCGCCACAACGCTCTCGTCCTCTCAGCCACAAAATTACTCGCTCTCGATCTCACACGCTCGCTATCGGCTCGCAGGCTCGCACCAGTCTGATCCCGGATCGTCGCGATCCAGAATCGATACCTGTGGGCCAGCCTGCGCACACGGGGTGCGTATTATCGCGACCAATCGCGCGCTGTGGCCGGCGGGCGGCGCGCTCACGGTCGTAACGGGGGTGCGCGCGCCCCTGGTAATTCGAACAATAATTCGCTGGGGCCCTTTCCGCGGGGCCGTCGCGAGGTCTAGGGCGGACGGCTTGGCCGGAAACATCGCTGAAATCCTTTCGATCGTCTTTTCCTGAGGCCGTGTCACGCCATCGGGAGCGTGGTTGCAGTCCCTCCGCGGGTACCGGATCCGCACGGGCCTGAGTCCTTGCGCGAGGATTTTCTCGCTGTCCCGTGCGTCGCGCGTCATGCGTGCGAGTCCGGATCCCGTCGTGACGTAGCCAGACGTTAGATGCTTTGAATTCCCGGATGGCTGGCTCCTTGCCCCTCTAAGGTCGTCTTGGATCGCCGATTGTATTTTCCGTGATGTTTCAGCGACTTTCCGCTCGTTCTTCCGATGAGGCTCCCCAATCAATTATTTATACGAAAAGAAAATAACAAACGAAATTAATATTAAGCTCGGAATCTCAATTAATGACGCATCTCTGGAGGTAACGGTACGGTTCTCGCAATTATTCGACTGGCGCGGCCCTTTAGCCCGCGCTTTTCGATCGGAGAGGGATTCGGCGGACGCGCGCGAGACGGCAATGTCACAATATATATATATATAGTCGAATCATGAAAAATTATTGCCGTCATGTTGTTATCAATATGCTGTTAATCGCGGATGACAACAAATGTCCTCAAGTTGCTGCTAAAATCTCTTCTTTGCGGGTAACAAATCAGTGTTAACATGTTGCCATCAATTTGTCGTTCTTAGATTTAAAAATCACATGAGTTCAATCCAACAAACATAATGCTGTCGCACTTTGTTCCTAGTTTTTCAAAATTAGCTGCTTCGACAATTGTTGACAACATAACAGCAACCTCACAGACAGTTGGCTATCTGGGATGTAAAGAGGGCAATAAAAAATATAAGAATGAAATTATTGAAACCTGTAGAGAATGCAATTCGAAAACCAACATTAAAAAGAAAGGAGATATTAATAATATACATATGGAGGTGCGATTCATTGATACATTTAGATTTATGAAAAAAAGTCTAGATTCATTAGTTAAAAACTTACTTGATGTAAACAATTGTTTTTGTTCACGCTGCAAAACTGTTCAAGAAATAACAAATATGAAGTTACTTCCTATAAACGAACATGGTGTACTTAAAATGATTGCGAGATGTAAAAGATGTAATGGTGGGGTATTTAAGTCAGTTGATTATTCTAAATTTAAAACTATGTTAAAGAGATTTAAAAAAGAAGATTTACATTTAGTTCTACAAAAGGGAATTTATATGTATGAATGGATGGACTCTTATGCTAAAATGTATGAGTTATATTTACCAAATACAAAAAAAAAGAATGGTATTCAACTTTAAATGATGAAAATGTGAGCCCTCCTAAGCTTAAATTTGCACATAAAGTATATAGACATTTTAAATGTAAAACTGTAAAAGATTATCATAATTTATACTTGAAATTAGATACTGTTTTATTACATGATGTTTTTGACAATTTCAAAGAAAAATGTTATAAGGAATATGGGCTTGACCCGGTATATTATATATCTGCTCCGCAATTTGCTAATGATGCTTCATTAAAATACACTGAACAAACATTAGAATTATTATCAGATAGGAAAATGTATGAAACATATGAAGCTGGAATAAGGGGTGGAATATCTATGATTCCACATAGATATGCATTAGCTAATAATTGTTACTTTTATGATAATAAAATTGGAAAGACTGTACAACTATCCAAAGAAAAAGCGATAGAAAAAGGTATATATAACAGTAAAAAATATGTTAGCTATATTTTATACTTGGATGCTAATAATCTATATGGGTATGCGCTTTGTCAACCTCTTCCTATAGGTCAGTTTAAATATGAAGATGTAAATAATTTCACTCTTGAGACAATTAAGAACTTGCCCTATGACGGAGAATATGGTTATACTTTTTTCGTTGATTTGGATATCCCATTGGAATTGCATGATAAATTTAAAAATTATCCAATGTTGCCCGAACATTATGTGCCTAGTTATGATGAATTATCCCAATATCAAAAAGAATTGATATCTAAAGGTATAGATAAAATACCAACTGGCACTAAACTTATGTGCACATCATTAAAATCAAAGAATAATTATTTAATTGATTACCAAATGTTGCAAGAATGCCTCTTAATTAAGGAATAATATTAAAAGATATAAAAAAACTAATATAATTTGGACAAAAAGCATGGCTGAAGTCCTACATTGACTTAAACACAAAACTTAGACAAAAAGCTAAAAACGGATTTGTAAAGGACTTTTTTAAACTCATGAATAATTCGGTATATGGAAGGCAAATGGAAAACGTGAGAAACAGATGTCAAGTAGACTTGTTTTATTCATATAAAGATTTTGCGAAGTGTAAAAATTACGAAGATGGACAAATAATAGATGATGATAAAGTGCTTGTGTATCGGAAAAAGAAAGAAATAACCGATTGAAAATAGTCAAATCGAATTTATATATCGAAATTATATATCGAATTAATAGTACGCTTCAGGCAGGTTAATGTTGGGTGATATACATCCACCTCAATCCGAAATTATACGATTAAGTTATAATTAAACCTGTTTTAATGCAATTGAATTGGAATTTACCATAGTCAATCCATAGGTAAAAATAATCCCTTTTAATAAAAAATTCCATCATTTCGCAGATGAAAAGTAAATCGATTTTATGTAGTGTGAAGTCGGATTTGCTGTTATCATGAGTCACAATCAATTATTGAATCGGTGTTTCTGCAATTGAAACAACGGACTCAGTTATTAAAAACAAATATACGATTTCTCCGCAGGGGGCCGCCTTATATCCCCGCTTGACCGCTTTCTAATTCCAGGTTGGCTCGCTCGACCTTCGCCGCGTAGCGGCGCCGCCCGGAACTACGCGCGGACGCGCGAGCGCGTGGACCGCCAAGTTGTGAATCGCGCTACTGTATCGCGGATTGTGCTTAATGTGACGACTTACGGCAGCCACAATATCTATTCGATTATTCGTGTTTATTTGGATTGACAACAATATGGATTAGAATGTAATAATTTCAGATTGGAAATAATCCGCGAAAGCGATATTAAAATCGATTATAGTTCGTTCGGAATTAAAATCGATTACTTTTTAATCCGGGCGCGGATTGAACCGATTAAAACCGATTAAAACGGATTATGTTTTAATCGACCATTTTCGGCAGGGAAAACACACACATACATACGTGCACTCACCGAGAAATTATAATCAACAATATTTTATTTTTATTTTTATATAATCATGTACATCTATCATTTATTTTAAAATATGAATAAATTCATACTTTATTAATTTAAATAAAAGAATTACTCGTTACTAAACCCCCACTCATTCCTAGTAGAAAGATCGTACTTGGTCCCATTCCGCGTAAAAGAGATTAAATTCTCTTACCGAAAAGGGACCACCGAACGAACGTCTGAATAACCAGCGTAATAGCGACTCAGTCGTTTACCTGCTTTTCAGACCTGTCAGTTCGTTCGACCCGATTCCAAACGCCACGAGACGTTTAACTTCGGGATAATAAAAGATAGTTGTTGCCCTTCCGTCGACTCATCCTTCCCCGAGTCTGGACGTAACAATGGCAATGCATTTGGTCTAAATCTAATTTTCGAAAGATTTGTTCTGTCCAAGGATTCCTTTTTAAAGTGAGCGGAACAAATGCGTGCTCCATTTGGGATTTGTGATAAATTAAGACCCAAAATATCTAACCACAAATCGCGGATTGTAGCTTGCTTTGGAAAACTATAAAAAAAAAACAATATTTGAAACAACTATTCTTAAAATAAAGAGTAATATTATTTTATAATATTATTATGATTATATATACATACATACATACATACATACATACATACATACATACATATATACATATATATATATATGTACACATATACAGGGTGATTCAAAACAATCTGATGTCCTTGACATCAAGTAAAAAAAAGTCGTCTCAGAATTTGCTCAAGAATATGACATCTCAAGGATATCAGGTTGTTTTGAATCACCCTGTATAATTAGATATTATATTTATATAATATTATAAAATATATATTATAGATTATATTTATTTATATATAATATTATTTATCATATTTATTTAATATATATTTATTAAATATTATATTATATTTATCTTATATTATATATTATATATTATTTATATATAAAATATATATATTATATTTATATTATATCATATTTATTTTATATTATTTATAATTTTATATAACCTGTGAAATAAAATTTTTGTATTATCATTCACGCTTCTTTTCTTCCAGTTTCGGCAGTCTGATCTATTTTTACAGGAAGGCGTACAGCATAACACCATTTTAATACTTCGATAAACTATTTTTTTATATATTACTATTTCTCTCTTTTCTTTTCTCTTTCTGTTTTGTTTTTTGCCTATTGTTTTAATAAGAATGAATAAATAAATATTCATAATCAGAATATGTCAGCTACCCACTCGGCATGTAATATTTCTGATACATTGCTGCAATATTCCATTTGAAATATTACACCTTTCAACAATATTACAGAAATATTTCACGACCGTTTCTGCAACATTTCTGCAATGTTTCAATGTCCGCAATCATATCAAATGCAACCTTGCTAAAACATTTCAGCAATATTTCGGTAATATTACTGAAATATTTCTGAAACATATTCCAAGTAGCGAACTGACGTCATAATGACGGTAAATTTTGGTCACAAAATGATCACTTAGATATCCTAAGTTAGGTCTCATGAGATCCGAAAATGATGTCGATATGTCACATTCACGAGACGTCATTTTCTGATGTTTGTTTGACGGCAAAACTAAAATCAATTACAGTAATAATATATAACAATATACATTGATGTGATATATATTATAGATAAATTTAAATAATTTAATTTATAAAATTAAAGATTTTATTTATATGGAAGTTAATTTCTGTTTTATATTTTAAGCAGATAATAACGAACGATTTTCACTGATTCAGACAGAAATTGTCCGAATAAGTAAAAATCGGACATTTATCTGTCCGATTTTCTAAAAATCAGTTCAAATCAGATCGGTACGCGTGTAAGTGTAATTACGGGCCTGAGCACGCGAGTTTTACGCGATATCATTGGCAAACTTTGACCGCTTATAACTCAAAAACTATCGCAGCCTCAAAATTTTTGTATTAGAATTTTTGACTCTATTTTACCTCTAGAACACGACAATAAAGTATTGTACGGAGGTTGTGAGACAGCCTGTATATATATATACAGGGTGAGTCATTTTAATCAACGCACGCAAATATCTCGTAAAGTAAGCAAGATGGAAAAAAATGTCTTATACAAAAGTTGTAGGGTTCATAGGGGGACACATGATGAAAATATGGACTTGACCTTGAGTGACCTTTTCAAGGCCAAGTCAATGTGATCGATATTTTCTTAAATGGAACCCCCCATTTTTTATTACATAAGCTTATGTCGAGAGCTTTCCAAAACACTATAATAAAGTATTTTTTCATTAAGTACTTTTTGAGTTATTTTATATTTTAATCTGACATATTTCGATATAAAAATTAAAATATCTCGTAAAATATTTAGTTTTCGATAATCTTACCGTAATACTTTTATGTTCAGAATAATGGGACAAATCAATTAGTATAAAAAAAAAATTGTTTTTAAGAAAAAGTATGTAATTATTTACAACGTATTTTTTTAAACAATTATTTGTTTTTCTCTTTATACTAATTGATTTGTCTCATTATTCTGAACATAAAAGTACTACGGTAAGATTATCGAAAACTAAATATTTTACGAGATATTTTAATTTTTATATCAAAATATGTCAGATTAAAATATAAAATAACTCAAAAAGTACTTAATAATAAAATACTTTATTATAGTGTTTTGGAAAGCTTTCGAGATAAGCTACAAGAATATGCAATAAAAAATGGGGGGTTCCATTTAAGAAAATATCGATCACATTGACTTGGCTTTGAAAAGGTCATTCAAGGTCAAGTCCATATTTTCATCATGTGTCCCCCTCTGAACTCTACAACTTTTGTATAAAACATTTTTATTCCATCTTGCTTACTTTACGAGATATTTGCGTGCGTTGATTAAAATGACACCCTGTATACAGGGTGTTCCAAAGCATCCTTGACAACGCTCGTGAGCAGGTAGAGCACAGTAAACTTAACAGAAAAGTCCTGTACCATTTTTTTCTATAACGCTTAATAAAGGAGTTATTATTGAGTAAAGTCTGGTCAATCAGCGCAGACTTTTAGTCGGACGCACGTCAGTGAGCCGCCCGTCTGTCAGTGTGCCGCCCGTCTGTTAGTGTGCGTCACCGTAGCGATGAAGCGCTCACGCACACTACCAGGCGCGCGGCTAAAGGTCGACGCTGATTGGCCAGACTTTACTCAATAATAACTCCTTTACTAAGTATTATAGAAAAAAATGTTACAGGACTTTTCTGTTCAGTTTACTGTGCTCTACTTGTTCACGAGCGTTGTCAAGGGTGCTTTGGGACACCCTGTATATATATATATATATATATATATATATATATATATATATATATATATATATATATATATATACTATATATACCTTTCTCTATTTGTCTCTCCTTCTCTCGCTTTCTCTCTTCTCTATCTTCTTCTCTCTCTGTTTCTTTTGCCTATTTTTCGTCTTCTTTATTTTCTTTAATTTTATTTTTTTTATAAACAGCCACTCAAACTTTCATAATTTGTATGACAGTTTGACAACAGCAGAAGATACGAGCATCACTGCGCTTGCGCAATATAATAGCCAATCAAATTTAGGCACAATTTACCTCGTCGCACCGTCCCGCAATGGTTTCACTTCCCTCGCCTAAACCCAATGAGGAAAGAATCACAGGAGAGAGCATTTGATATTGAGCGAGCGGACGGAAGTGACTATATACATCAGCAGAAAAGTGGCGCTCAAGATGGCCGCCACAAGCCTGACAATGCACCATGATGCTCTATATCTCACAATTAGACTAATTATGCACACAATTAACACTTTTGACACACAATTGACATGATTTTGCGTATCTGCAGCTAAAATGGCTGTTACAAGCGGCGCTGATACGTCAAAAAAAAGTGGACACTCAAGATGGCTGCGTGTACTCCCGTTCGCGATAAATCTACCCCCACCACCGAAATGCTCTCTTCTGTGATTCTTTCCTCATTGCCTACGAGTTTATGCTCGGTCTCTATATTTTCTATGTCTATGGTCTTCTAATGTATTATGTATTATAGTTACTTTCGTTGCGGCCTTGGTCGAGTATTGTCGTGTTCACAGATACGTTACGCGTGTGTCCTTTGGACCTTATTTTTGAATTCTATTCTCCTTCTAAAGAGGAATTCTTTGTGTAACATCCTATCAGTAACTCTCATCTAAATAAAATTTCTGATACTAACCCACAACTTGATCTCTACAACATTAGCGCTATTTATATTCATCGACTTGGCCGTGTGGGCCTGTGTATCTCAGGCCCGGTGCCATTCACAAGAAGAAGAAGAAGTGTATTATAGTTTTCGCAAAGTGTATTAAAGATAATAGTATCGGAGTAATTATAATTTTTTTAATAAATAATGGCGAATTTTACCGAAGATTTATTTGACGTCTTTGACGAGCATGGCGATGATATGGAAATACCGGACATTTCGAAGTAAGTGAGCGGTTCTTATATATATATATATATATATGTATATATATTTATATATATATATATATATATATATATAATGTGTAACCTAATCTTTATAAAGAGCAACCTCATGGCTGTTTTTAATTTTTAATATTATTATTTTTGTAGGAAATTAAAACAATTTTCTTTTTGGTTGAAATGTCCATTTAAAAAAATAAAAAATAAATTAGCATAAGTTTTTATTCTTATTTGGCGCAATTTTTTTTATTCATGTTAACCAAATTTATAGGAAAATCGAACTGGATGCTGGAATAAAGCGACAACTTGACACGGACGATGATAAGTCACTTGTTAAAAAGTTACGGCATGATCCTATTCTGGATGACATCAAGTAAGGGCTCCATCCTATATGCCTTAAATTCAGTGTAGTTTATTAATAAATGGAATTATTAGTTTGAACTTTTTAATACAAAATAATCTGAGATAAAATATATTGACTATTAAGCATTTGACTATATAAAGTTAACATAGCAATTTAAAAAATTGATTATGTTTTTATTACAAAAGAGACTTCCAGAATTTGTAAAATTTTAATTGTAAAATTTTATTGCAAAGCAGAGGAATTCAAGTTGATCAAAAAATCCATCTGTTTATTTATATAATAATTATTGTACAATTTTTAAAACAGCATATTATGTATTATAATAGCATTATACATATATTATATAATAGCTTTAGTAGTTAGTTTATATTTTTGATACCACACTGTACACATTATTTTATGAAATTGCAATAAGTATAATACAGAAATACATATTTTATAATTTTGTTTAATTATATTCAATTATTTAATAATATGATATAGAATTGCAAATGGAATTATAATATGCAACTACATTAAACATTATCTCTTCAGCCTAGAAGATGTGATATGTCGAATAAAAGTACATAATATAGAAACTATGGAATCTTGTATGCACGAAATTGCTATTCCTCCTGAGCAAGAATATATACCTTTAGAACGTAAACAGGGTAAACCAGCCAAAGAATATAAATTTATACTTGATCCGTTCCAAAAAGAAGCAATTTTATGCATTGAGAACAATCAGTCGGTTCTTGTTTCCGCTCATACTTCAGCTGGTAAAACTGTCGTAGCCGAGTACGTATCTTACATTTTACTTTCAAAAGATGTTATCTTGAGCAATCTTTCCCAATAGCTTTTCCATTTTATCATCTTGTGATTCATATAGGTATGCGATAGCATGTTCGCTTAAGGATAAGCAGAGGGTAATATATACAACCCCAATTAAGGCATTGAGTAATCAGAAGTATAGAGAATTTCATGAGGAATTTAAAGATGTTGGTCTGGTAACAGGTGATGTTACTATAAATCCAACAGCTAGCGTATTAATTATGACTACCGAAATTTTGCGTAATATGCTGTACAGAGGCTCAGAGGTTTGTTTTATTATTAAAACTATGAAAATACGAAGTGTCTCATTACAATCTAAATATATTTTATAAGAAGAAAAATATATATTTATATAACATCTATTTGTGTGTATATATGAATTGTATAGGTAATGCGCGAGGTTGGTTGGGTGATCTTCGACGAAATTCATTACATGCGCGATAAAGAGAGAGGCGTGGTATGGGAGGAGACGCTTATACTGTTGCCAGATAATGTACATTACGTATTTCTCTCTGCTACCATACCGAACGCACGACAATTTGCGGAGTGGGTGGCACACTTGCACAATCAGCCTTGTCATGTGGTTTCTACAGACTACAGACCTACCCCATTGCAACATTATATATTTCCAGTTGGCGGCGATGGTATTCATCTGGTCAGTGATAATTTATGAAATCGTGCCCGTTTAAGAGCTCGATAAAAAAAAAGCAATATATATCTATCTACTACATCTATCTATTATAAAACAGGTTGTAGATGAGACCGGTCAATTTAAAGAGGAAAATTTTAACAGAGCCATGGCCTGTTTGCAGAATATAGGTGATGCGGCTAAAGGTGACACGAAAGGACGTAAAGGTGGCTTGCGCGCCACGAACAGTGGGCAAACGAATATCTTCAAAATGGTAAAAATGATCATGGAGAGAAATTTCGCCCCCGTGATAATCTTCAGTTTTTCAAAGAAAGACTGCGAGATTTATGCGATGCAAATGGCCAAATTAGATTTGAACACATTAGAAGAGAAGAAATTGGTAGATGAGGTTTTTAATAATGCGATAGATGTCCTTAACGACGAGGACAAAAAGTTACCGCAAGTTACGAACTTGCTGCCACTTTTGCGGCGTGGAATAGGTATTCATCACGGTGGGCTCTTACCGATTTTAAAAGAGACAGTCGAGATATTATTCGGCGAAGGTTTGATCAAAGCGCTTTTCGCCACTGAAACATTTGCGATGGGCTTGAACATGCCTGCACGAACGGTTCTGTTTACGGCACCTCGTAAATTTGACGGTAAGGACTTTCGTTGGATCACATCGGGTGAATATATCCAAATGTCCGGCCGTGCGGGCAGGCGAGGTCTAGATGACAAAGGGATTGTTATATTAATGATAGACGAACAAGTTAGTCCAGTTGTCGGTAAAGCTATTGTACAAGGAAAACCAGATCCAATCAATTCTGCCTTTCATTTGACTTATAATATGGTTCTTAATCTTCTCCGAGTGGAAGAGATTAATCCAGAATATATGCTGGAAAGAAGTTTCTTCCAGTTTCAAAATCAAGCTGGTATTCCGGTTTTGTATAATAGTAAGTCATCATTAGCTAACGTCATTATTCATTAATATTATATTTGCAGTTTAAAAGCTGTGAAAGTTAATTGTCAACACTGCCTTGATTCCATTTTTACAGAGATGAAGGAATTATACACTACCTATAATACAGTGAATGTCAAGAGATATGATGAGATTTCTTCTTATCATGATATACGCGAACAACTCGATCGGCTGAGCGGAGAGTTTCGATCATTTTTGACGCAACCAGAATATTTGGTTCCATTTTTAAAATCCGGAAGACTAGTAAAAGTATATATTTATTTATTATGTGCATTTCCGCCATCTCGCACGGAATCTTTAATTTGTTCATACATATTGCAGGTGAAAAACGAGTGTGAAACGTTCGATTGGGGCATTATAGTTAACTTTAAAAAGAAAAATCCAAAGAATCCAATAAAAGATAAGACTATTATTGTCATTGATATTTTACTTCACATCTCGAAAAATTCTAAAGGAGGCAGTCCAATACCGTGTCGCGAAGATGAAGAAGGCGAAATGGAAGTAGTTCCAGTTTTGCATAATTTAATTTCTCAAATCAGTTCACTCAGGCTATATTACCCGAAAGATCTCAGGCCGCCTGATAATAGGAAGAGTGTACTGAAAACAATACGAGAAGTAAAAAGGAGATTCCCAGATGGTCTTCCATTACTCAATCCTATTACGGATATGCACATAGAGGACCAAGCTTTTAAAGATATTGTTAAAAAAATTGAAGCGCTAGAAAGAAGATTGTATGCACATCCTTTGCACAAGGTAAGTGATAAGGTATATATGTAGAAAAAAAGTGATAATTTGGAACAGAATATAAATATTGTACATTATGATTTCATTTTTCGACAGTTCTTATATACACCTATCAAGATAGTTTCCATAACATATATGTGTATATATTTGCAACATATTTTTACATAAAAAACTCTCAAAGCTTCAATATATGCATGCAATATGTAAGCTTCGCTTATTATGTGAGATATCTTAATTGTTCAAAATTTGTCACCGTGTATGTATTCTTTTTGTCTATAATCTAACTAAACTTGGTTTTGTAATATTTACAGGATCCTGATGTGAATATGTTATATGAACAATTTTTGCACAAGGAGGAATTGGCTGCACAGCTTAAGCAGGCCAAGGAAGAATTTAAGCAGGCTAAGTCTATACTTCAGATGGATGAACTTAAATGCAGGAAACGAGTTTTAAGAAGGATGGCATATTGCACGTCGGCGGACATTATAGAACTGAAAGGACGTGTAGCTTGCGAACTGAACGGTGCTGATGAGCTATTAATGACAGAAATGATCTTCAATGGTCTTTTTAATGCTTTAAGCGTGCCACAGATGGTGGCATTAATAAGTTGTTTTGTATGCGATGAAAAATCCAACGAAATGCCTAAAAGCACAGAGGAATTAAGCGGTCCACTCAGACAGATGCAAGATTTAGCTCGAAGAATAGCGAAGGTTTCAACAGAGGCCAACTTGGAATTAGACGAGGATGCATATGTTGACAGATTTAAACCATATTTAATGGATGTTATATATGCTTGGTGCAAAGGGGCAACGTTCTTACAAATTTGCAAAATGACAGATATATTTGAAGGTAACTTATTAGCATGTATATCTTGTGTTGAGATAGTGATAAATCCCAAACCTCTTTTTTTCTTTTCTCCCTGTATTGATGTAAATAAAACACATTTCAGGATCTATTATTAGGTGTATGCGTCGCTTAGAAGAAGTGCTTCGACAATTGTGTCAAGCTGCAAAGGGTATTGGGAATACAGATCTAGAAAATAAATTTAGTGAGGCGATCAAACTTATAAAACGTGATATTGTGTTTGCGGCGTCCTTATATTTATGATGCGAATAAAAACAAACTAGAGCCACAAAGTAACAATTTCTGTTTTCTTTTTCGTTACACACACGCGCACACATACATACACACACATACATATATAGTATATCCCTAGTATATATCCCAATATAAATTCTAATGTATTTATCCGTTATTTACATAGGCTAATTGCGATGCGTATATAACAAAAAAGACACAATCTTTTTTAAAATTGATCAGAATTCAATTTATTCCTGGGAATTTAAAGTATATAATATATGTATGAATGGAAAAAACTCTTTTTTTTTATGAAATAACATTACATTTGTCATATATGACTCCATCGTACGGGAAAAGTTTAGCGTAAAAATGTATACATATTTGCAAGATAAACAGGAGTCTATAATTTGCTGTTTCTATCTCGAAATTGTTAAATAAATACATTTTTGTAGAATATTTGCGACACTTAATTTCTATATTTAAATTTAATTATAACTTATTTATCGTTCTTCTAAAATTACTGTTTCCTGTGGACAGAATTTTAGTTCCATCAAGGTGAGTTTTGAGTCCATCGATGTTAACTGGAACAAATACATAAATATGTTGATGTATTGACATGTTATAAACATTTTGAATAACGTTTTATAAAAATAGAATCTTTGCTGAGAGATTAGTTTTATTTCAATTTACATACAAAGAATATAATCTAACACAAATTACAAATAAATATCTACATAATAAGAACTTAAATGCTTACATCATCTACTTACATCCCTTCGAGGCCAACTAGACAGGAGTTTATATTCTTCTGTAGGATAACCCTCCACAATAAGAAAATTAAAGAGAGTTTGTAACGGCGTGTCCGATTGAAATTTACGTTCCAGGAATTTCCCAGCTGGAAGTCGTACTCTTACTTTCATTACACCATCGCCGGCTCCCTGTTGCGGTTCAGGTGGTAAACTGGACTCTACAGCTTGTCTGTGAGCTTCTTTCCTCGCTTCTTCTGCTAGCCTTTCGTTTTCGGCTTGTTCTTTCTTTTTCTTCTCAAGTTCTTCTTGCATCTGTTTCGCTTCTTCTTTTGCTCTTAAAATATGTTGTAAATATTACATTTATTGTTCAATGTAAAATCTCTATGTTCTGTGCAAGTATTGTACATACAGATATATATACATACATATTTTATTTACAGGATGTTTCAAAGTTAAATGATCAAATTTTGTCAGTATGTTCTATGAGTAATAAAGAAAAAAAGTTTCTTTAATTTTTCATTTCAAACTGCCGTCCTCTCTTTCTAATGCAAGATTGACATCGTTGGGAGATGGAATTTAACACGCTATGAATTTCTTATTTTTAGTTCAATGAATGCATCATTGATCCTGTCTATCAGTTCCAATCGCGAATCACAATTCTTATATGGTACACTATTATTTTCATATTTCCCCATAGATAAAAGTCTAACAGTGTAAGATCTGGTGATCTCGGGGAACCAAACAATTGGTCCTACTTAGAAAAACATCGCTGATGTACTCTTACATTGTAATGTATGTTGTGTAAAAGCTATCATTCGCTATTCATGTTTATTTTTATTGTAATGTTTTAGTGAAAAGTTTCCAGACCTATGTTTATATCACATTTTTTTTCTTATTTCTACCTATAGAACATATTGGCGAAGTTTTATTGTTTATCTTTAAAACATCATGTATAATGAATTTTGAATTTTTTTTTTATTACCTATCAGCTGCCAAACTTTCTTGATATGCCCTGTCTTGTTCTTGCTTAACTCTTTCTCTAGCCTGCCGTTCTTCTTCAACGCCAATATCAGCTCGTCTTTGTTCCTACATTTTAAACAAGAATAATAATTGTATAAAATTTGTATTTACATACTCATGGTTTGATAGAACAATGCAATATGCTTTATATATTTATAACAAATAAAAATATTTCTCAATAGTATATAAAATAACCGCATTTCTTACTTGAAATATATCGACGGCTTGTACCAAGTTTGTTAGTAACTCATTAACTCCCACATTGCCGTGTACGATAGTAAATATCTCTGTATTAGATCTAGATCTCATAATAATCATTAAAACTGGCAAGGTATCAACATCTATGCTTGACACAGCCAATGAACCAACAGTACCAAGGGTTTGAGTTACGGAATATAGAAACCTGAGAGTTAAACAAGCATTTAATGATCGTTTGATAAATTCAGCTATTTTTTAAATATATGACATTATTTATATAAATGGTACCTCTCTTTATTAGATTCATATGTGATATCCCAACCCCACACTATAAAATTTGCCGAGAGAAGTTGAAGCACAGTTTCAAAGCCTAACAATTGAGTACAAAAAACGTTCGCTAATACACTATTATCGTGATGCAAATACACAGCTAATAATTTTCTCTGCAACATAAAAAGTATACTTCGGTTTCAGATATTTGTAATAAAAATAATATTTTTGTAGCGCAAGATCTAAGACAAACCTCTTTTGCTGGTTTCAGACACGATTCCTTCAGGGCATCTTCGAATGTACCAGCAAAAAATTCCGGGTGTGCTGGACCATACCGTTTTTCGAATTGCTCCGCAAAATGTAATGTGCCCATCACCTCATCTACTATATTTTCTGGCACTTTTTATAAAAAAAAAAAGTCTCATTCATTGTTTTACCGATATTAAGCGCATATCGCACCACTTAAATAAAACATAGCAGTTTTATTATGTTTCAATATATACTCACTGAGACGCTCTACTTTAGTAGATTTAACATCATCTATGAAAATATCATCCTCGACAGTAAATGTTTCAGGAACATCTTCAAATTCTTCCACATCCTCTGGTTCATCTATGGAACTATCGCTGTCAATCAAATCTATAATCTTCTAAACACAGAGAGAAAGAGAGAAAGAGAGAGAGAGAGAGAGAGAGAGACAAATATTATAAATTTTTATATATAAATTTATTGTTATAAAAAGAGTGAATTTATCCTGAATGATATTACTTTCTTTTCTTCCTTCGCAGGAAGTTTTCCAACGGATAAATCATGTTCGGGGTAACAAATCCCACTTTGTGCCAGTATTACATTATCATCCTTCAATGAACTAGGCCAACCTTTCCATTGCTGATTTCGTACAGGTACATCTATTAATGAGTAGATGTCCGTCTTCACTTCTAATACAGTACGTGTACCAGGGAATTTCAGATTGTATGTTTTATTATGTACTTCATCCTTTACATTCAAAGTGTAAGTTTGAATCATACGATCCGACAGGCTTACCCTTAAATTTAAAAAAAAAAGAAAAAATAACTTTATTATTATCACAAAATTGCATTAAAGTAAAATTTTACAACTTACGTCTCGTGAGACAAATCACCATCTTGTGATAATGATGACAGGTACAATGTATTTTCTCTAGGCAGATCTAACGTTTGCAATATTGTATTCGATGTTTGGGGTTCCTTTTTCCAACCATGAAGATGTTGTTGACAGGGTGCTATATTTGTTTTATACCATATAAATTGCTTAAGATCTTCTAAAAAATATAATCCAATGTTAGTAATTATGCTTATTTATGTTAATTACGAATCTTTAAGTATCAACAATATTTTTTTATCAATAATCCATACTTACTCAAAGTGGATAATTCAGACAAATTTATTTTATAAACATTATCAAGATAGTTAATGTGGAATGTAAGTGTTCTATTCCTCATGCAACTTTTAGGTCTACTTGTTCCAGGTTTCGCACTTTCCACTGCATCTGCTTTTGTTGTCCCTATCTTTTTTGAGCTTTGTGCAGTTTGTAGTTTTGACGAAGAAGAAGAATGTGGTGTTACTTTAATTTCCTCTATCATTTCTACATCCGAAGTCATTTCAGAGGGTAACTGTTGTGTACCTTGAGGCATTGCTTTATTTATTGCAGCCTGTATGAAAAAATATGTGCCTTAATATATGAAACTTATTAGTACAATTTTATGACTTTGTTATAACTTATATCTACCAATAGATCCCAGTTTGTTTCTTCCAAATATAAAATAGCTTCTCCGAAATCATCGATTCCAGTGCATGCCTGCAAATGTGATATAAAATTTATACTTGGATATCTCTTGAGGCATATTCGATTTAAGAATCTGCATTTTTAAAAATCGTAAAACGTGATAATGTATTTGTTACAAGCACCGATAATACTCTGGATTAAAATAAAAAATATATAATATAAAAGTAAAAAATTAAAATAAAATCTATGTAATGATAAAAATTTCTCGTATTTCAAAAACAATAAATTATAAAAATGACGTAACAAAAAAATCGATAGTTTTCGCGATATTTAGTAATGTTTATAAATTTACAATGTTAAGAGATATAAGATCCAATGTGAAAGGACCATATTTGATTGTTCGATTCGTTTCGAGTACTTGTGACAATTCCGCAAAAAACAGAAGAAAAAAACTTGCTTCAAATATCCAATTATCACAATGTCATCTAAACGTAACAACCATAACCTAACAATTAGCATTTACGTTTATGTGAGCGAAGTTCAGCAGAAAATCAGCTGGCTTACCTGAAAATCAGCCAGTATCGCATCCCGGTTTTCAGCCATCGCAGTGAAATTCGGATGCTGAAATAATGCGGGATAATCTCTCGTGCGAGAGAATGAGAGAATGAGAGAAAAAGTTGCGACTCTCACCTTCACTGCTATCTTAAGACTATTGCAAATATGAATAACGGCGAGCCATTGACGTCTTAAACCAGAGTCACGAAATGTCCATATAAGATACGCGGCGTCATATCACACTATAATCAAATATAATGCAATAGCGCAACACTACGTATCGGTACCTTTTCGATGTTGGAGCAAAGCTGTCTATAGTCATGCGCGAGCAGGGTTGGGTAGGTATTATATTCCATGGACGTAAGAAATATCTGGACGGAGCGTATTGCCACGAGTTTGATGACAAAGGGGAAAGGGGGAAAAGGGATTAAAAGTTCTAATGTAAAGGCCATAGACATAGTATATCAAGACCGAGCGTTTGCCTTTATTTAAGGAGTGGGGGTAAAGATGCACGTAGAAAAGGACATACTCTGTTTCGTGCCCCTTGCGTTCTCTCTCGCTCGCACGTAGCATAGCGTATTCTTTGGCTATGCTACATGCGAGTGAGAGAGCGCAAGGGGCACGGAACAGAGTATGTCCTTTTCTACGTGTACCTTGGCCCTCACTCCTCAACACTCGGTCTAGATATACTATGTCTATGGTAAAGGCTATCCCACACAAAATTTCGAAAGGACATAATACGTAAGTATAAGAAAATTGACCAATCCCAATCGAATATTGGGCTTTCCATAAAAGTGGAGGGGTTACGGAGAGCCAAATACTCAATTGGAATTGGTCGATTTTCTTACGCTTACGTTCTACGTCTTTTCAGAATTTTGTGTGTGATGGCCTTAACGGATATGAACAACCAAGATGGCGGAGCAGCCAATAATTACACGGATTTCGGTCTATTGTAACGTCTTAACAGTTAAAATCACGTAATATATCGAACAACCAAGATGGCCACACCGAGATTTCTTCTCACTCCTCAGTCTCTATATCCCGCGCCCGAAAATGTACCTTGTGCTCTGTCCAGGGAGCCTATTATGGTTTTTGAAACGAAGTGAAAATTACAAAAGTGAGGAAATTCACTAGAGTATCTACAATTTTACTTGTCAAAATCTAGTAAATCTGTTCACTTTTATAATTTTTACTTCGTTTCAAGAACTGTAATAGGCCCCCAGATATTTCTTACGTCCATGGTTTAATCTTAGAACGTATATAAATGGAAGGGGAATGCCTTTGTTTCCCGATAGAAAAACATGTCGGAAGGAAGTGAGAAAGAAAATCATAGTTGCTTCTCTCTTGTAACTGTTCAAAAATGCGCATGCACGGCTTACCGGTTTGGCCCAATGAAAAATAAGGTTACATTAGTCACAATGTGTGTGTACACAAAAGTATGTATATCTACAGACACGATGCTTGTATGTGTAGTTACTCACAAGAAAGAGGCAACTACGATTTTCTTTCTCACTTCCTTCCGACACTTTTCAGAGTGCCATTACATGGAGCGCGGAAACGCGGAAACACGGAAGAGAATTGTAACTAGAAAAGTAACTATTCCGCGTTTCCGCGAATTGAGTCGTTTCTTACCGCACATTTGGGCGGAATCCGCGGAATCCGTTACCGTCTCAACAAAACTCAACAAAAGTGTATAGAAAATATAAAAACTTTATAAATGGATGGTCCTGTAAGTATTTGAATGCTTTTTAGTACTTAATAAACATAGTAGCTTGTTATTTTTGGAGACATTCTGAGATAGTTGAAATATTTTTCAGGATCTCCCAATTGCATCTCCACAAGTAGATTGTCGCTGTCACCTTGAAGAAGTCTTCTTGTCTCAGTAAAAATAGGCCGTACCCATATTTTACGGTTCTTTCTGCCTTGCAGTTTCTTGTAACGCAAATATAAAATATACACTGAGAAAACCTTTTTCATAGTTATCTCTGCATATCTCATCGGTTCATCCCGTGCTTATATGAGATACTTCATAATAATCATCAATATGATATTTGGATCCATTATTATACTGTTACTTTTAAAATAATAAAATAATCGAAATATATAAAAACGTTCTCCTTCACTCGTCTCCAAAATTTGATGGGATATACTGTATCCACTTAATATTTGACGCGCTCGTTCCGCGAATGTTTCCTTTTTCCTTATATTACATGAAGCACAATTTGCGCGGAAAAGCGGAACGATATGGTAACAAATAAATATTTTTATTCATTTTTTAACATTGTTTTCACTTAATTAATTGTAATTTTCATTAATATGCTTATCTTTTTAGCTTATCTATTGAATATAAGCATTTTAATCAATAAATATCGTTAAAAATTAATATTTTATAATTTTCCGTTCCGCTTTTCCGCTCAAAATCTGCTCCATGTAATACAAGGCAATCAAAACAGACGGAACGGAACGCGGAAATCTGGTTACTATTCTCTTCCGCGTTTCCGCGTCTCCGCGTTTCCGCGCTCCATGTAATGGCACCCTCAGCCTGCTATTCCCCTTCCATTTATATATGTTCTAAGGGTATAATACGTCGTGAATTCAACCATGTATTAAAGGGCAATATCCAATGAGAGCCCTGCTTTTCCGAAAATGCAGAGCTCTCATTGGATATCGCTCATCACGTCCAGTGTGCGAGGGCCATTATACGTATGATGTTCGAATGTGATTGATTCTTACTCCTAGAACCAACAAATCAATGTCGAGTATTAACAAGACAATGCTCAACGATTGTGCAACGATTGTGTCTTCTGAACGCATCCGTAGATTACGCTATTTGGAAAAACTAAAAATAAATTTCGAAAATATGAGTCGTGGAGGTAGACCGTGACACAAATTTTGGGAGGAAGGAAATTTTGGAAAATATTATAAAGGCCAAAGACTTTTGCATATTGTAGTTATTGCAAAAAAATCATACGTCACAGTACCGAAAATAGGTTAAGGGACCACAGTATAATTCCCTTTTGCACTTTAGGATCCTCTTCACAGATTTCTATATATTACTAGACTCCCGTATATACTGTACCAAAAAATTGACCTCAAAAAGTATGTATTACGTATGAGAAGTAAACATCTGCGCATGCGTGACTTAAGCAAGAATCAGTAGGAAAGAAGAGGTTAGAAGCTAGATATGTAAGTAGTGATATGCGGATTCTAAGCCAGGGGCTCTGAGGAGGGTGAGGGGCGAGGGGGGAAATCAGGACAAGGGGGGGTGACGTCACGGGGGGGTGACGTCACGAGGGGTGACGTCACGCGGGGGGGGGGTATGACGTCACGCGGGGGAATCGCATCCTAACCGATAGGCGAGCGGTCCGCGGGTCCTAACCGATAAGCGAGAAGTCCGCGCGTCCTAACTGGTGGGCGAGGGGTCCGCGGGGAGAGGGACCGCGTCCTAACCAATAAGCGAGAAGTCCGCGCGTCCTAACTGGTAGGCGAGGGGTCCGCGGAGAGAGGGAGGGGGACCGCGTCCTAACCGATAGGCGAGGGACCCGCGCGAGTAGGTGTAAGAGAGGGATAGCGCGAAGCATGCACTTGGGAGAAAGAGAGAGATAGCGCGAAGCATGCACGCGGATGATACGGCGTTCGCAAGGCGGTGTGAGAGAGTTAGCGCGAGGCATGCACGCGTGAAGGAAAAGGATAGCGTCCGCATTGGCGTGGGAAAAGGATGACGTTCGCATGCATGTGGGAGAGAGAGAGACAGCGCGAGGCATGCATGGACGTGGGAGAAGGAGGCGCAGAAGTAATCGACATTTTTTTAAATATAATAATATTTATTCAAAATTGTGTTTAATACAAAATGTGTGTGTGTGTGTGTGTGTGTGTGTGTGGTTAAAAAAGAATAAACTAATAATCAAAATAATAATAAAATAATAAAAATAATATAATATGTAGGCTCCTTCTGAAACAGAAAGAAATCTTATTAGTATATTAATCTAGTTTGAACGTAATAAATTTAATAAATAATAAATTTATTAATAAAGAAGATATTTACAGTTAGTTCTATGCTTCTTGTTCGGAGGTTCTTCTAGCTCTTCCAGTTCCCAATCTTCATCACCGAAATAATCGCTGTAATCATCATAAGGTTCGAGCTCAAAAAGCTGTCGAAGGCAAAAGATATCGTTAAGCGGAAATATTTCCGCCCACTCGCGGGCCTCTCGGGTGTCACCCCATAATTCTGCAAGATCTTTTCGTGCAATCCGCCGCAACATACGCACTCTCTGTCGATGCCGTATATTTACAA